>JAZAYU010000841.1:0-138624 GCA_038501625.1 Corbicula japonica
TTTACAGTAAATATTCTGTATGTTTCTTCCATCAGTCCTGGATATAAATTATTTCTATGTTTAAGAACAAGAAATCATACCTTGAACGCGACCGTGTTACTGTTTATTGTCTCTATTGGCCCGGCGGAGGAGACACTTCCTTTACAATTAGATTAATTAATTGATATTAAGAAACTTGGTCCTGGTCTATTCTCCCAAAATTCCTGTTTATTGAGAGATTACGAGAGCCTGTTCAGTGACACGATGCCTCGAGTACACATGTACACAACAGCTAAGTGTCATTAAACTAAACTGGGACCCGAATATCGCACTCCCGTTCGTTTGTTTTGGTCCATAGTCATCTTGGTTTTTAAATCAGTTATGAAAATATTATATTTCAAAACCTTCAGCGGCAACAACAACGAACTTCAAAATCAAAATATTTTTTTTTTCGTACTGTTTTGGCTGGCCAGCCCAATGGCGGATCCAGAGGGGGTTCGGGGGGTTCGGACGAACCCCCCTAATTTTCCCGATTTTTTGCCCCGGGTGGTTCGAGGTTCGAAGTTTGTGAATACGAATCAATATTAATGGTTTCAAGAAAGAAATGGACAACAAGTTGGGTGCAAAATTGTTTCATTTGAAAAAGATGCGGCCTCTGTGATCGTCTTGAGTGTCAAACTTTACGCTCATACTTGCTCTCAATTCTAACCTGTGTATTGCCAATAAACAACCTCGCACCCCTGCACACTTGCCACTGTATGTGACCAATCTGCTTTAATTTTAAGG
The DNA here is from genome assembly GCA_038501625.1 of Corbicula japonica. NCBI lineage: Eukaryota > Metazoa > Mollusca > Bivalvia > Venerida > Cyrenidae > Corbicula > Corbicula japonica. The sequence goes on from JAZAYU010000841.1 coordinate 766, forward strand.
AAAATACAAAGTAGTCAATTGTTAATCAATGGAAAACGTAGTATTGCATGTTTCTTGCGTCCCCAAATCTATCGTCATGGGCATTTGATAAATCACCGGACCTTTGCAACTTATTAAATTTCGCAGTTTCGAGTCTGTGGAATAAAATGTAACATTCATTCTTATGCTTATATTTGCAATACAAGAAAGAAATGAAGTTTGTATTAAAAAAAAATACATGTATTTTCGTTATCACGTCCGGCGACGAGTCATCAAAGACAAAAAGTAATGACCACGAGCTCAATTGCTGTAAGTTCGCATAGAGTAATTTACTCAGGTAGAGTAATGCACAAATAATTAAAAATAAAAAAAAAATCCTCAAAAATATGCCGGGCGCGCCAATGTCGTTTCAATATTTTAGTACTAAAATCTTTACACATACGTTTCGCTTTAATTAGTCAGGGCTTCATTAGGGAATGAATTTCACACTGTTCATGAATATTAAGTATTCAATAATAAAATAAAATCCCCGGCCTTAACATACTTTATATCATATGAAGATTATGATGGCACTGCACCGTTTTTCCAAATTATTTCTAACTAAAAAACGATATTACTAGATTATGAGACTTCTTATACACTAATTCAACATTGTTTGTAGATTTTAAGTTTACGAAAACAAGATATTTTATTATTCTGACAAATGTAAACAGGACTGTAATGGAAGCCAGAGGATTATTCGCCGAGTTCTGATACCTATAGAGGAATGTTCTTAATATTCTATGGTAGTAAAGGTGTTTAAAATACATATTTAACTCAAGTAACCCTCTTATTCATTTACTTCAATAAGGCCTTTCCACGTCAACGTACAATTTCGGACAGTAAAAGAAATCGGATGTTTTTTCTTCATACACAGAGTATACTTTACTTATACAGTAAAACAACCATTTTTATAGTTGACCATGGGCTTAGCACGTTAATGTTCATTAATTTGTTTTATGCAAAATGATTCAAGATACTGATATTTCTTGTCTAGTAGGGAAACCAAAAGCATCTCACAGCTAATTTTCTCTCTAAACCCCATCATACCACAAACAGTTATTAGTGCATCTAAAATGTCTTCAACATCTTCCAACTGGCGAAAATATTGACCAGAAACTGGGAACCCTGAACTTAGCCATTTCGAGCAGTTTTTTCTCTAATTAGCAACTTCTTGAGTTGAAACATTGTAAGGCGCATACCTAGACTCAGATAATGAGGCAGAGTATTAGTATCCGAGTGCTGAAAATCGAATCACTACTGCTCACAATGAAATAGTTAAAATAAAGTATGAAGGAGTAGGGAGTACATTTGTAGTTCAAAACTATAAAATTCCCACAAAATACTTCAGAATGCAGGACTTCGCATATTATTATTTATTTGTAAAATTTCTGGGGGAAACCAGGCCTGCGGACCCCATAGATAAGTTAGGACTAGAATTCATAGGGGCCTGTTACAAACATTATTTATTAGGAATCCTGGAAGTGTCCGAAGGACGGATGCTTTAGCTCAGTTGCAAATTGATGCTGTTAAAAAATATGACTTGCTGAGTTGAACCCCCCTTGCTGAAATCCTGGATCCGCCCCTGCTGAGCCGTTCGGCAATATTCGTTTGCTTCAATCAATTTTTGCAGGAATCATCCTAAAACAACACGTAAAACGCGTATCAAGTCGCCGACGAGCGACATAGGAAATATGTGTCTCATTCCACAAATAATTATTGCGTTACCAAAAATGACGTAAAACCTCCGATAATGTTCGTCTGAATTGTCAATTTTACACGTCAGATTCATTTTCAGTGAATAAAATTCACGTGTTTATTTTCATAAAAAAATTAAACAAATCCATTGGATATTCGCATCCTGAAAATACCGCGATGAACAATGTTAAAATGCGCATAACCTTTTTTGATGTGCTTGTAAATGATCATAACTTTTTTTTTAAATTCTTCATTGTTCGGCTGAACTCACTTATTTATAAATAAAATGATTAATCAAAATGTTCTAAATTTTATAATCTCTTGGTCATATTAATAACAGTAAACAATGTCCCCTCGCGTGCAGTTGTCAACTAATTATGCTCTTCAATTTTAGAGAGCGCTAAGGGGAGGTAACAATTTAAAAGAACTCTTTTAAACGTTTGATGTTATCTAACATCACAACTAAGATCAGATACGAATCTTCTAAGACATGCGCATCTTAAATGAACGATTTACCGTAAACAACTTACAGACAATACAACTTGTACATGTATCACTGTTGTAAAAAGCGGAATTATGACGACATATCCTACAACTGTTAATGATATAATTATATAGGGTTATTCGGAAAGTATCCGAAAAGTACAGTGTCCACAAAGTAATTAGCGTCATAAAGTAATAAAAACCAATTTTTTTTTTAGAAAACTATCGCTTGAAGCACAATCGATGACAAACATTTCCCGAATATTAAGTATGCAAAAAATGACGTTATGATTAGTATATACGTATACGGATAATTCTAGATCCATTGGCATCCCTACACTAATCAAACTTATGAAATATGTACATTATTGTTGGTTGCAGATTATCATGCTTGGTAAAATGCTCAAGACATGAGCTTTATATTTAGTAAAGCTATTGTAATCATGGTTCTGGAATCATAAATTGGATTAAATTAATTACCATAAGAAGCAATGTATTTCCTGGACCCTTTGTATGGCTGAAAATACAAAGATAACTTTATAACTGTATAATTTACGACCAAAATAAATGGTTATTTTACGAAGAAATGTTGATAGATTTATTGAGTATTGATATTCATTATGACATGAAACTGATAATTACACCAGTGGCATAAATAGTATGCAACTGCATGTTACCACAGGGCATGGAAGGGGGTTTGTGTTTTCAGAACATGTTATTTCCACATCTTTATCACCCCCAGTGGCAATTGGTTTTGCCACTGACCGTTTCAAGGCGGTAACCCTTCTGGTTCTCACTTTCGTTATTTGTTTGTGGCGTCAATTTTGAAACTGATTATTGTAATACCATGGTCTCTTTTCCTCTCGACTTTTTGGCTGTGTGGGGAGGCTGTGTATGCTGGATGTGGCCATTCCTGATATGCATATTTCATTTTTTTATGTAGTTCACATTTCTTAACGATTTTGTAACATAAGATTGCAAATGAAACATTAATTATATTCATGTATTGTTTGCAAACTAAAGCGCCATTGTTTTTCTTTGAGGTACACTAAGTGTTGAACAAATTGACGTCTAGAATATGCTCGCATTAGATATTAAATAAATACGAACAAGTCTTACTTGACGGGTATTTTGGAGAGATATTTAGGAAATTTGAGAGTACAAATGAATTTTATTCAGACAACAAAAATAAAAAATGAACATCTTTTACCACATACATCAACATCTTGAATGGAGATTTTATTTGATGTATTGTTTTCACTAAACGATTCTGTTCCATCTGAAAAAAAACAATTGTATTTGTCATTAAATTACCCTTGCATATACGATAAAACTGATAAATTTACTTTTGTCAAAACAAATTTAAAACGATTTAAAAACTGCTTTTTGAATGAAAATGTTAAAAGAAACTTCTATTACTAATATTAATATATTTGTCTTTTGATGTCTTTCAAAGTTCCGTTTTCATCTATTTAAATATCCCAATAGCGGTGTTTGTGCCGTGTGGCGGCTGTAACAGTTCTCCCCGTACGTTCAACCAGTGAAGTTCGTTGAGCACGATACGTATTTACTATGTTAATAGTTCTTCTAAAATTACATTTGTTTTATTATTTCTGCAGTTTTGAGATGGATAGTTTTAATTTCCCAGTCAATATAGATTTCGATATTGTTCAATCACCCCAAATGATATACTTCCTGATTTTTAAATGTTGCCTTTGGCGTTGTCTGTGATATGCAGGATTTATATTCTAAGATCCCCTGTCAAAATTATATTCTGTTGGTTCGGCCCATTGTTTTCTCGCTTAGGGCAAACCAATTCTTTTATCTGGGGACCATACATCGCTGAAAATGGAATGTATTAATCTGAAAATATCCCATTGAAGGTTTCATGTCCATAGCCATATGCACAAAATCGTTTGGGATGGTCAAAATTGTACTGTTAATTGATACGACGGGTGATCCAAAAAGTTTGGCACTGCCTCGACAACGCAAACATTTCACGTCAGATTGTTTTATGTTTAGTATGTTTAATGTTTAGTATATATTGATAAACAAACATGATTTCAGTTTTATAAAGCAATAATATTTTAAATTTAACGATTATACCGCTAAACAACGATATTTTGATAAGCCCGCTATTGGCTAACGGCCGCACGCCGAATTTTCAGTGTTTCCCGGTTAAAAAAGTGTATACGTTCCAGAAAAAAAACGCACAACAGCAGAAACGTTTTGTTTTGTTGTTGTTGTTTTTTTTGACGGGACGCCATGAAATATTCTGAGCAGCAATTTCAGTATAAATAAGGTGCACGTTAACATTTTCCACGCATAGTTGACAAATGTCCTTTGAAACAAGTAAATATTGAAAGTTTCAAAATCGTCGCAAAGCGCGCTTTTACATTTTTTCTACAAGCTAGTAAAATCGCTTTTCGAAACAATGAAAATTGTAACTTACAATAAGGTGAAAACAAGATAAAAAGAAGAATCGTCTGTAGATGGCATGAACGCTTTTGAGACGGAGATGATCACTGGATGATTGTGCAAGGACCGGAAGGACATCAATGCGAATGGATGCGAACGTCAGAATTGTGTCAGACGCTAAGTTTACTTGTTTAGTGTAGTTTAACTTAGACCCACATCGCATATATCTACTCAACTAAAGTAATAAATTATTATTAAATAAAAGAATTAAGATTTGATGTATTCAATGTGAGTATTTAATAGTAATTTATCTTTTAAGTTATTTTTTTACATTTGTAAGTAACGTCATAGACGTCGTTTGAGTGAGGCGCTGGTCGCTGATGTGCTTTGTGTAATTAACTGTTATGATTTTATTAATCATTCGGTTTATGTAGACCTAAGTTTACATGATATTCTGCAATACATTCATTAATTCCTATACCGACTTTGGTGGTTGTAATTGTTCTGCAAAATGTGTTATGAAGGCAGTGACAAAGCTATTGGATTACCCCTCGTATATATTGATTTGCGCTCAATCCGGGGCTAGGCGGCGTGGGCAGTAATATGCATTTCTATTACTGTTTATGGACAGGCTCAATCAAACTGAGCCTGCAATATTATCATATTTGTCGTGCTCGAGTGATTTCAAAGTTCCCTGTTCATCTATTTCTAAATGTTACAGCCAAATCATACATTGTTCAAAGATTAATCAGAACAATATGGATCCTGTAGTCGTTGATTCGATTTCAATGGCATAGACCTTTCTGTAACCAAAAACTAAATTATATATAATTTTGATATTTCAACAAGATAAGAAAAGTGAAGGACTGCTAAGCATTTTAGGTCATGTAAGACTGTAATAGATGACACTTTTATGAAATTTTAATGATACACGTACAATGATAACGGTCGACAACATATCTATATCAAAATAGACGAAAATGAAACTTTGAAAGCAACCGAACAGGCAAATATGAAAATACTGCAGGCTCGGCTAGATTGAGCCTGTCCATGGCCTGAAATGGAAATACATATTAATGTCCATGCCGCCTATCCCCGGGTTGGGTGAATCTCAGTATTTTCAGCAGGAAACAGCACACTTTTGATCCGTTCCAAACGATGATATGTAGCGATGGCGATGAAAATGGAACCTTGATTGGGATATTTTCAGATGAAATTCTGTCGGTTTCCGTCAGCAGGTAAAGATAAGAACAAATATAGGTTACTGCAACTAGATTTGCAGTTCTTAATAACACTGAGAGGCTGGTTTTTTCTGAATGTAGCGATTGCTGATATGCATATTTCCCTTTTACAACATTTCTGTACCTTTAGGATAAATTGTGTAAATCGTTTATAGTTTATAGTTCACACTTAGTCTATTAGTTTAAATGTTACAGTTAAAATGTTCTGTTACAAGTTTTAGTACATTTTAAGCCAGAAGCACTTTTGTATAACTTTGAAGCATCTGTCTACACAACAGTAGGAATGTTAATACATGTCATTCCGAATAATTTTTACTCCAGCGTATTTGAATAATCCGAAAATGCAAGTTTGGGGAGCGTCTAGTTGCTCAGTGTTCGTTGAGTTTTATGGGAATAGATTGAGACTATAAAATGTGTACTAAGGTAAATATATCTGATATATTTAATCGTGTGCAGACGAATCTCTGTTCCTGTTAAAATAGCAAAAATGAAGGTAACTATCAACTTTCCTGTCTATATGTTTTTTAAATTAGAAAAAGGAAAATCAAAATTATTTCTTTGAACAAGTTTGCGTTTCTGTAGACATTGCAAACAAATCAATTGTTCTTCAAAATCTGAAGCCACAACTTAGTTATGTGTCTCTTTGCTATAATAGAAGGTTCAATAACAAGTCAGTGATTCTAAAAACTAAATAACATTTATGAGAATAAAATCAATTTGAAATTCTCTAGTTCTTGTGGCCAAAACATCACAAAACATTCATAATTAAAACAAATTCTAGGTATACAACGCTAGAAATTCTAACAATTTGCAATTACCACCCTTTTAGTTAAAAATGTAGCGTTGGTAATTCTTTATCAATTGTTAGTCAATAAGCAGATGCTGTGGTATTGCTTTAGAATATTGTGTTATGAGCAATTAAACTGAAAAATAACTAGGATTTAATAATAAAATTCCATTCAAAGCGTACCTGATTAAATGAAAATATCTCAATGAGAATAAAATCATTTAAAATGAATACTTCTTATTTTTGTTCAGTATATATTTTTATAAGGAGGTAAGACGACCTGCCACGACTATACGTTACAAGAACTTTCATTTTGAACTTGTTTATTAATTGAAGGATTATTCCTGGGTACATACAATAAGCTTGATATTGTACCTTCATATATTAATTAAAAACAGAATATTCCAAACTTCTAGTGAGAAATTGATCATTTTGTTACCCATTTATCTCTACTTGTTGGACGTGTGGGGAGGCTGTGTCTTCTGGATGTGGCCATTCCTAATATGCATTTCACTTTTTTCATAATTTAGTTTAAACAAACTAAATGATAAAATTTAATATGATTTTACCATTTTGTTGTATCACCTCGTACTGTAATGCCATGAGGGAGATGATTTTGTCAAAAGTTCAAGAGAGTTGTGTCACCCTACCATGAACTATTTTAAATAAATATTGGCTGTGTTGTTGTTTTTTTGTTTTTGTTTTTTCATTGGAATTGTTAAATTTGCCTTCGTACCTAATCCTATAAATAATTATCCACTAAGAAAAACATATACCCAATCTGGTCTTGACAAAAGTTAAAGAAGAAAAATTATCATGAGGACTATTTGTAAAAATGCTTAAAGTTCAATACAAGCGATAAATGCTTTATTTTCTCTTGCAAGCGTGTGTTATTAATAAAACTAGTGAGCTTTCTCTTACCTAATTATGAGGAAGTGAAGTGTACTATGTTAAAAAATCATATGTAGGCAAACAGAAGCCTGATATTATTAATTTAATTTAATTCTAAATGATTAAATGTTGATATAACAATTTCGATTTTTTAGATGTGATCAAAACGTTCTTTTAAAGGATGTCATGTCTGTCAAACATACTTATAGAGTTATAAGAGGTTTATGTTAAAACTTATAAATCATTTTGATCCGTTTTTCAGACCACATCAGGATCAATGGCAATAGAAAAAGTTCTCACTTTTATTGAATACTCAACAGTAGAATTATATTTCAAATAACTACAGCACTTGCACGTCTTAGACCGGACTTCAATTCCAATTTAATTGGTGTTGAATAGTAGGTTTACAGAAAGTGTAATGTTTATATAATTATAAAAAAAACGACAACACTACAGACATGTCTAAGTTATTGAATTTGAAGAATATAAATAAATGGCGTCAATATGTAATTTTATGCTACTGCAGAATGTGTTGTAAGAATGCATGTACATTTGCATATAAAGCGACATTACTTATATTATTTGTTATCAAGAGATATCAAGTTCTACATAATGTTTGTTCGTTTTTGGTACATGCATTAATAGTAAAGCTAGTGGGGAGGAGTGTGAAAAGTGTGTGTCAAATGCAATCCCTTGGAGATAAAAGATAACATTTTTATTAATTGACAGTACTGGAAGAGTGTTTTAGGGCAGCAAGACCGCACAGACAAAAGTACAATGATGGTGTACGATGATGTATTATATGTATTTGTGACAAATTCCGTTACGTCATCGTTGGGTTTTCCTTGTTATTGTGTTCAGAATCAAAGAAACTAACTTAATGTTTAAAGTTAATTTAGACATGCAATTAAGTATAATGTTTAGCAACACATGTGCTTTCTATTGAATTTGGTTATGTGGCAGCTGTATATAGAGACGATATCTGACCTAGTGTGTTTATTTAAGAAATAATCAATAGCTTCCGGTGAATTATCGCAGGATAATTCACGGGGCGGAGTTCAGATGCGTAAGGATATATCACGAGGGGCGTAGCACCGAGTGATATATATCTACGCAGCTGAACGACGTCCCGTGAATTATCCTGCGATAATTCACCGGAAGCTATTGATTATTTCGATTCTAACACGACACATCTGACTGAATAAGCGAAATAATCATAACTCAATTTTAGCGCGTCGTAATAAAATGCAAATGGGTTATAAGATCGGCAGTTAGTGTTTACTCCCTAAACATCTCCATAATTCAAAAACTGATAATAATAAAAAGATTGAATAACAAACTTGAATACATGTCCATCCAACCGCGCATTCAGCACTCTCCAGTCGTCGTTCGAACCGTATTTGTCATTCCAACGGTTTGATACTGCACCAGGAAATAACATGTAAACAACGGAAATGACGTGACGTCGTTAAAATGGCGCGTTAACGTCACCTTAACGTTGCCGCAAAATAGCGGAAAATAATTATAGAATTTTATCTAAATATATAAAAGAACATTATTCTAATACTGTGGTATCATCATATTACGCGCGGGTAAAAATTTCGTGTATTTTATGCTTTCTTAAATGCGCGAAATTAAATCCCAGCGAAAAATACAATTGTCACGTGATAAGTTTATACCGACAGGTAATTAGTAATAGCCGTGAATTATCGTGTAATAATTCACAGCAAATTCAATGCGAAAAACGTCAAGTCGTGTTAGAATTAGCTATAATTCAATTATGCATAATATGTTAATATTCGTCAAAATTTCTGACGTTTAATGTTTGGTATAAGAATATTGTTCTGTTTGAATCGATAAGCAAAATAATTTCTTACAGGCACGTTTGTTTGCAGTTTAAGTACATGTACATACGAGTACGTTTTTTCTTCATCATTGGCGTTTGGGTTACGATTTTAATGCTTACTTGATTTAAAATCCACTTCAGATTTCTTACAGAATGTACCCTGAAATGCAAAGCAAATTTTGTTTAACAAATAATAATGATATCGATGACAGAAAAGGATAGAATTCACATGTAGGAACAACAGAAAAACATGCATATAATCATTGTATAGTATGTATTGATTTATATTGTTTATGTTTTCTAAATGATATGTTAAAAAATGTTACACGGTCTTCAACAATTGTAAAACTTACTTATCCCTATTATAATTTATATGGTTTTCTATTTTGTTTCATTCTACGTTAACATTTAATTAGTAATTAGTAATTTGAATAGTTATTTGGTTACTGTGATGACATGGTGTCAGTCAGTAAGGTAGATGGACACGTTAGTGACGAAAGAAGGGCGAAAATGGACTTTCTTTTAGATTTCAGTGAAATTTATACCACAGATAGTTCAAATCATTCACTTTTTGGAAATTATACTTTAGATGTCGGTTTATGGCGTCTTCAGAGGATAACAAGCGCCACCTGGCGGGCACTATTTTTATGTGATTTTTCCGATTAACTTAACGGCTTATAAACACATCCAAAAACAATTTTTCTCTTTGTTTTATATACATAATTACAATAAAATATTAATCTAACATAATGATTACAATAAAAATGGATAATCTTGCTTTGTTTTCGTTTAATTTAATCTAAACGACATTGAGTACGTTGATTTCGCACGATAAAATAACGACGATTTTAGCGATTTAACGCACTATAAAAAACTTTTTGGAATGGATGATGACATAGATTTTTTGGAATGTATGCTGAAATATTTCTGAAGAAAATAAGTAAAAAATAAAATAGGGTCATCCTGGCAGATTTTTTAGCAATTTTTTATTTATTAAAGAATTAGGCGTTAAATTTTGCGATAATGTCGCTTGTGAATTTTGATACATGTATTAACTTCGAAAGTTTATGTTCACTAAACAAAATGACGTCGCAAATTGTGTTAATATTTTTCACATAATCTTTGTTGCATTTTGTTATAATTGATAAAAATCGTAGATCCAGTGGCAAATCCGGGATCTGATGCGAGTGGTGGAGTATTTTAATGAAACGAAAATTTAACAAGAAAACAGTAAAATGTACGAATCTTAAAAATTACATCTTTAAATGAGTTAACAGATTTTTTTCGGTCGTTCCCAGAGAGCATCTAGCTTTTTTAAAACTGTTAAAATAGTACATCCTTTATTATAATTTTCATAATTTTTCATTAATATTGAGATTAGGTTATCTAAAGCTAATTTGCATCTCCGTCTGAATCTGTAAGTGTATACCGGTCGTGACAATAAAACAAAAAGGGAAAATGACAAATAATCTTCTTTAAATTAGCTTTATTGTGATGTTTTATTTATTGTAAAAATAGATTTATCATAGTTTATTATTTTGTATAAAAACTATTAATTTTCCTAAAACAACGACAGAATATTATACGAGAGGTGATCGGGAAGTTCGTAGACTTTTAATTTAGATTAATTATTATTTGTCGCATTACAATGAAACTTTAAACAAATATCGATTAACATCTTCTTACAAACATTCAGCTGCAAAACATATCAATTCTATATCATTCGCTTAATAATCTGTGTCCATGGCAACGCGCATCGGCGAACCTGGTGCACGTCAAAACTTAGACATTTTTCTACATTTTTATAATTGATTAGCATCTTGTTTGACGGCGATTTCTTTAACGTATAACTCTGCGACAACGTCTGCTGCCTGACGTTTATGACGTCATATCTGTAAAGGAGTAGGTTCACGAAGGACTAATATTGGCCTAAAAATATGTAAAATTTTTAATTTTGTTACATATCTTAAATTTTAATGCCATTGAATACATAAATGGTTATACTTTTCATATCTCAAAAATTTTATATTGATTACTCCTAAAGGAGTTTGACAAGGGGCCATCAAAATTGCTAAAAATGATGAAAATGTGCAAAAATTCATATTTTTGTTCATTTTCACAGCATATTTTAGAGGATTTCGATAAGAGCACACTTCTCGACCAAAATCAAATTTTGACCATAAAATCAGCACACATTTATACAAAGAAAATTCTTTAAATTAGTTTGGTCGAAGCCTGTGCCCAATATGAAAATCACCAAAATATGATGAAAATTTAACAAAAAATTGCATTTTGGCTAACATTTTTAAATTTCAGACATATATGACATACTTAATTTTTATATTTTGGTTTATGGGTTCATCTTCACTTTATATCTTTTCAAGAAAACAACCATTATAGATTATAAAAAGCACACTTTCAGTGATTTAAATGCAATTTGAAAATTTGAGATAATTTTAGGCCAATTTTGATCCTTCGTGAATCTACCCCTTTTGATGTTTATCGGTGTTTCCGTTTGAATATTATGAGCATTTGTTCATAGCGTTGAGATTAACCAAACTTTCAAAATCATGACGTCAACGGGCGACGTCGAGTTAAGGGCAGCCATTAAATTTCGTGTCGGATTAGAGAAGACACCAAGTGAAACGTTTAAAATGCTACAGAGTTCCGGTACTACCTAGAAATGCAGTAGAACGCTTGCCTTTAAGTGGCACCGACCGTTTTGAGAAGGAAGATGCTCTATAGATGACGATCAGCGATGCGGTCGCCCGTCTAGGTGAAATGCACGATTTTAGAAAAAGGGGAAAGATATGGTGTACAGTGACAGACGACATACGCTTAGCTTCTGAACTGAATGTTTCTACATTTACAGTAATATCTAAGGTGTGCGCCGATGGGTGCCGAGACTTTTAAAGGATCATGAGCGGGAAACCAGGGTTCGCTGCTCGGGCGAGTTCGTCCGCCGGTATGAGCGTGAGGGCGAAGAATTGAATTCCTTGACCGCATAATTAAGACTGACGAGAATTGGTTATGGCATTTCGACCCGGAGACGAAAGCGCAGTCATGTGTTTGGAAAACCCCCGACCCCCCCCCCCCCCCCCCCCAATGAAGGCTAGATTACAGAAGAGCGGTGGGAAACACATGTTCATGTTTTTTATGGATAGGAGGCGCATGATCCTACAGCATCAAGTACCCGTTGGCCAGACAGTGACAGCTAGTTATTATTAGAAGGAAGGCAGCTTAATATTGTATAAACATTATTTTTCTATGAATAAAATAGTTAAACTAATTAAAAGTAATTTGTTTCACCTTAATATCACTATTTACTGGGGAAAAGTTTGACATATCGTTTTCCTTTCAGGTTCTCAGGCGTGACTTAATGCAGGCTTTGAAGAAAAAACGCCCCGATCTTGATCCCGAACGAATAATATTTCACCAAGATAACGCCCATGGACAAAGGGCTGACTAAACTCTCTTAGAAATCAGCTTACTTGGTTTGGAAATTCACCAGCATCCACCCTACAGTCAAGATCTAGCCCCGTTGGACTTCAGAGTTTTCCCAGAGATCAAAGCTGCCCTTTTGATGTCTGCACTTTAAGAACGCGCACGAGCTTCGTATGTACACACAGATTGTTGTTTCGTCATACAAAAGTGACTGGTTCAGTAATGCAGTACGTACACTAAATGGTTATAGAGACATGGGCAATACATTCAGATCCGTGGTTATAACGTTGAAAAAGTTTGAACGAATCTCTGACGTTATCATGACGTCATTTGTATACAATGTAACGCTGGCGTGCTCCGGAATCACCTAATTGTGGTTTTGTTATAAGCTGTAACTTTTTTTATTGTTTAATGTATTTTCATAGTATTTATACAGCATGTTCAAAATAGAACAACCTTCATATATTGATATGATATCAAGGTACATAGAGAATGTGTGTCTTGAATGTTTTATATTATTGTATTACTATAGAATAAATGCATCATTTGGGGTCACGTTTGTAGGGGCGTCCGTGGCCGAGTGCTTAAGGATTCTGACTGAGAATCACTTGCCATTCACCGCTGTGAGTTCAGGACCTACCAGGATCAAGATCTTTCATGCGAGGAAGCTAACCAGCTACATGTAACTTGCGGAACGTCGGTGGTTCTACCTAGGTGCCCGCTCGAGCCTGTAAATTGCCCGAATGGGCACCTTGGATCTTCCTCCACCATGGAAAGCTGGTATGTTCACTCTATAAATTTCCTCGTATAAAGACGGGAGGGAAGTTACAAAAACAACAATGTTCACGTGTATGTGTTTGTTGTTTATAAGTCTGATAACATAGATTGAGCACTTTCAGCCTGAAAATTGCCCGAATGGGCACCTGGGATCTTCCTCCACCTTAGAAAGCCGGTATGTCCACCCCATAAATGTCCCCGTAAAGAGGCGGGAGGGAAGTTACAACAACCACAAGGTCCACGTGTATGTGTTTGTTTTTTATAAGTCTGATAACATAGGTTGAGCATTTTCAACAGTATGTTTTCGCAGTACGTGTTTTAATAAAACTAAAACAATGTACATAACTGTGTTTATCTGCGATTGTTTTTTTTTCATTAACACGAGTACAAGCACATACAATTTAAAACATTCTTTCAATTGCTTAATGGTAAATCTCTGCATATTTATATACATTTGCAAACTATCGACTATGGAAATGATAATAGCTCAAATAAATATGCAATTAGGGGTTAAGATGATGTCTGGTTTACATGATATTCTATGATATCATAGCTTTGTCATGCTAGCAAATGCCACCATTATGGTAAATGTAAAGCATCACTGTCAGGAATCACAGTCAATTAACCGCCATGCGTATGAAGTGCAGCCTTTTTCCGCCAATGCACCGCAATGTCGGCCCAAAACCATCACTGAACCCGGCGATATTTCTGCATGACAATACAGCCGAAACACGCTCTATTTTTCTTATGTAGACGTAGTGATATGGCGTGATAAAGTGAACACGTTTTAAATCTGAGAGTGGAAAGTTCATTGTACTGTGTTCAGTTTCAAATAGTAAGCTTTATGAGACTGGTCTTCATTCTCAGTGTTGTAATGATGTGCTGGGCCCAGTTTTCCGTTGTTTTTTCTGTTATCTCTGTATATATGTATATTATTAATGTTAACAGACGGCAATTGAATGGCCGATATTTTTTATAGATCGCCATGCCTGAAACATTCCAAAAGCTCAAGATCTTACTGTTTTTAAATAGTTTGTTTTCGTTTGAATAAACTACAGCAATTTGTTTAAAAATCTGATTCGCTGCTTGTTTGAATTTGAGTCCAAGTGCACTGTATCAACGCTTATCAAAAGTGTTTGGGATGAATAAAATATTAAGCGAAAATGATCGAGCAGCTAAAGAATTACAATTACAAACAACAACAATGTGCTTTGATCGAATTCTGTGCAAAACAAGTTTTGAAAAACTTGCGCTTCTTTTGCCTGTGTCTATCGCAGCATTGGGTTAGATTCTGTCTTACGAATCATACGAATTTGATAGTGTTTTATATCATTTGAAAGAAATGGTATAGAACACTTGTTGAAACTGTTTTTTTTTTCTTGCAAAAATGACAAGTCGCGCCCGGTTCCAAACTTTTTATATTAAAAGAGAACCGGGTGTTTTCGATACTTACACATATTTATAATAGAGAAAATAGGGTATTAGCAGGATTTTCACCTAGGAAAGGAAATTGTGGTCACTGGCTGCTCTTTTCACAACGAGCTTCTTTTTTCTTTATCCGTTAAGTTGAATTAAAGTTCAATCTCAAGTTCAAACGTTCCATTGGCAACTAGTATAACTGTGCAATGTATTGTGGAATAAAGGTCATTTTACATCAAAGTGGTTGGGTAACGACTGTACTAAATGAATTGTACTTTCGTATTGCAGGATCGCCAATTTTAGTTGTAAAACTTATGCCAAGATTATTTTTTATGCCGCATAATTTTTCCCCGGTCATGCGAATATGGGTTTTATATAAAAGTGTTTGATTTCTTTTTACACTGCTACTTTAATAAAAAGAAAGCATCAAAAGGTGCCATGATGTGTGAGGTTTTTCGCGTTTTTCGTTGATATCAGAGTCGAAATTCTCAAGTGACGTTACCGAAAAAATATACGTCAGTTTCTTTATTTCAATCAAAAATTGAATAAAATCTGCCGGGATGACCCCTTTTTATTTTTAACTTGTTTTTCTTCAGAAATATTTAAGCATTCCATATTCAAAAAAATTTTTATGTCACCGTCCATTTTAAAAAAGTTATTGTGCGTTTAAACACTGAAATCGTCGATATAGTATCGTGCAAAATCAACGTACTCAATGTCGTTTTAGATTAAATTAAATGAAAACAAAGCAAGATTATCCATTTTATTATATTAATCATTCTGTTAGATTTATATTTTATTGTAATTATGTATATAAAACAACAAGAAAAATGATTTTGGATTTGTTTACAAGCAAAAATCGCATAAACATTAGTGACCGCTAGGTGGCGCTTGTTATCCTCTGAAGACGCCATAAACCGACATCAAAAACATAATTTCCAACAAGTGAATGATTCGATTATCTTTGGTATAAATTTCATTGAAATCTAAGAGATAATCCATTTTCGCCCTTCTAACGTCACCGACGTGTCCATCTACCACAAATTTTCCTTTTTGAAGCTTCATCGATATTAATACAAATTATACTATTTATATTTTCTTAATCATGTTTTTCACTCAAACGAATTTGGTTTCGATATCTTCATATCTTCTTGGACTGTTTATCGTGTGTATTCTGGTACAGGTAAGCTGTCTCCCGATACTCTATGAATGTTCATAAAAATTGATGAAAAGAACAATTTGAAAGCCACCGGACACGACAAATATGAAAATATTGCAGGCTCGGTTTGATTTAACGAACAAAGAAAATCCCGAATGTTCTCATAACGTTTGGTCCCTCAGATTTGGTAGTACGTTTTTATTATATTACTTACTTCAGCGCTTGATTTATCCCCATCTTTTTTATTCCCTGAGGTTCCATCTGATAGCAGACTTTCAGTCTCATCCTTGCCCCAGGTGTTTACGGCCTTGGTCGCCTCAGATGATGTATGCAAGGCATTTGCTACTTGCAACTCCGCATCTATTGGCAAAATTGACAAAATGAAATGCTTACAGCAACAGAAATTGAGCGCTATAAATTAGATACAATTGCAACTGATTTGTCAGAAACTGACACTTATTTTGTACACACATTCTTCATATTGCGTGGGAAAAAAGTGGTCACAGATAACAACAGCTTGAAATTTAAGAAGCTATAGGGCAATTCTTTCAGACCTTAGTACTTGGTTTTTTTTCTGAAATGCAACAACTCTTCAACTAGTGTCATGATAGACATCGGTCAGCCAAATGTACCAGTTAATCAGCCAAACAGACAAATCCGGCAATCTTTTACCATTCTATGTCAGTGACATCAAAGCAGTTTCCTTTCAAAATACCCTGCCGAATCCAATGAAAAGAGCAAGATCAAATTTATTTTGAAACAATGAACCGAAACCGAAAGCAACTTTCAAGATGCAAGGTTTTAATATTTAATCATTATACGTGTTTGCTAACCAAACACCCCGCCAGCATTAGAAAATCGAAAAACTATTGAACTAAACAAACTTTTGAAGTTATGCAGGGGAATATTGTATGTCTTTCTGAGTTAAAACTAAATCTGAACATCCAATATCTTCTACTCTTGAATCTTTTTTGAAAACGATATATGTCACTTAGACTGATACATGATTTGTAATATAAAAACACAAATCAAGTAGTCTTTACGGCAGGGTTTTGGCACAACTGGTTTGCCTAAAAAGGGCAAAATAACATGTCAATTTTATAAAGTGATAACTTGCCATAGAAATATTTGAGCAACATCTAAATTAACAAAACAAGAAATGTTCGGAAAACAATACGAGGGCTGTCCGGAAAGTTCGTAGACAAGGCTACAGAATAATTATAAGCAGTCATATCAATAAGCTGCTTTAGTATTTTGCTTAAGTATGTATTGGCTACATATTTCTAAATTTATAAACATGATAACAATAATATTTGCCAACGCCCATCGCCATGGTAACATGACCGACGGTTCACGGAGCACTTTGATTCCATGACAGTAGCTACTCAAAATAAAAGTGAATAAAAATTAAAGTTTTATGCGTTTTTACTTACGCGAAGTTATTTGATATCATTGCATGACATTTGGTGAAAAATTATGACATCATACGTTAATAAACAAGTTGTAAACGACCGTTAGACGCATTGGGGGCGCTTAACATTTGTTTCGAAAAAAATGACGTCAATTTCACGGACGGAGCAACGGAGTTTTATAAAGTTTTGTGTTCATGCTAATATGACACCAACTGAGACTTGGAAGTTTATTTCAAAAGCGGATACGACCGGTAAATGTTCAAGGCAACTTGTGTTTGAGTGGCACAGCAGATTTAGAAGCTAGGATGAAATTGTGTTAGATAAGAAACGAAGCGGAAAACCGAAAGTAGCAGAGCCGAATTACGTAGAACGCGTTAGAACAGTCGGAATTGCGCGGGTAAAGATTTGCAGATTTGGAAGAACTTCGCGTCGGTGTTAGATCTGGTTTTGATCGAGAATGGTACAAAGGGGTATACCAGCAATGGGTCAGCCGGCATCAGAAATGAGTAAAATCGTGTGGGCGATATTTTTTGAGGAATGATTACATGACGTTCATTTGACGTTGATGACGTTTAAAAGTGCTCCGTGTATATATGTTGGATGTTAGGACTGTTTTTATGTTAATATTCATCACAGCCTGACAGTTTTGTTTAAATTTGTTTGTTAGATATGTATGTATTTGCTGGCCAAATTTGTTGAATGTATGTATTGCGTGAGTGTAAAACATAAAGTAGTATATGAACTTTCCGGACAGCCCTCGTATAACAAATCCTTTCACTACCGACATTTCTTCGAATGAACCTATTATTTCGAGGCATGTACGTAAAAAAAGGTCTGTGGCAAAATGATGTTTGGTCAGTACAGTAATACAAACACAGAAACAAACTAGGCAAGTCACAGCACGAAACGGTAAAATAAGTACATGTATTCATTTACGTTAAATTTCATGCATTAAATAGCTAAATTTAATATATTACTTTAATAATAATCAGAGTTCAAAAGACTTCCTTTTATCAATATGAAAACTCCGACCCAGCATCGTAGCTATCAGTGTATGCTCCATGTAATAATCCTTGAACATAACAATTATGCCATCTTTGTAATTGTTAATTTGATAAAAGGAAGTGATGATTACTATGGTATAGTATCTTTTTGGTTGAAATTCTTTGAACAAATGTATATTGGATTGGAAAAAATCATCAACGACGTATAGTTATGAATGAACATAAGCCAGAGCAACTGGGAGACACTTTTCTTGTAGAAACTACAAGAGCAGCTAGGCATATGTTTGCGCATAAATTTAGTTATACTACTTTACTTCAGCACGTGATTTAAATTATAAATGTCATTAACAGTTTTACTTATACAGATTGTTTTATTTGTAATGTCATAGTTTCATTAAAATTTGTCTTATGTTATTTCTTATATTTCTAATAAAAATGGCACTATAATGGAGAATGCCGTTTGAAATATTATTGGCATGGTTTTACTGATTACAACTACAGTACTGTGAACGTTTAAAGTTACAAAATTTGCGTGTATCGTGCGTCCGTCTAACGTCAACCGTGCGTCCGTTTATCGTGTATCGTGCGTCCGTCTATCGTCTATCGTGCATCGTGCGTTTAATCGTCTAACGTGCATCGTGTAAGGTTCATCCGTTTCTCCCATATGCAAATATAATCATTCGTCGAATATTTTGATAGCATTTTCATTTTTTAGAAATCTCTTACACGAAATATATCTATTGATAGTATCGGTATGTATATACACAGCGTGTAACAGTTTACGTTACTAAGGTTTGTATTTTAGACCACTCCCGTCATCAAAAACAACAAATTTATGAAAAACGGAAATGGAAATGTTAAAATAAAATATTGGATATTTTAGTGGAAAATACATTCTGAAAATTGTTTATTTAGCATCGTTGTCCTCTTTCAACAACGACGCTGTTGTCTTAGATCTTAAGCTGAAATAGAACTGGACTACAGTAGCGGATGAACTGAAACGATTTGACAGATAGGAACTTTCCTGGCACAGTGTTAATGAATTATTTGGTGCCTTGTATATACAATCAAGGCATCGTATAAAGCTATGCAGTGAAGCCAGTGATAATCTTCTGGATCAACAAACAAACTGAAGTGTCAAGAGCTGTGTCACAGTGTGTGCCATTGGGAACCACAATAACCCACCACACCGATTGAAAATGTGTCTTGACAATTTAAAAAAAGGATGTTAAAAGGATGTTAAAAAAATGAAGCAATTTGATTTTTCAAAGAATGAGAAAAACATATTAAGATACAAAATCCTTCATAAAAAAACATTAAATAAAAACATTCCAATTTAATCTGCTAATATTCAGATGTGTATTTAATATGAGAAACATAAACAAGCAAATAAACATACTCCGTAATAAAATCTGTGAATAAGCAAGTGCTTTATGAGAATCCCGTTCAGTAAAGTTATCCAGGTAATGCCAAAAAGGGAATGTCCCAATCCTCGAATGCCAGAAAATGGCATATCCTGTTTTATTTCGAGCGTGGGGGGTTGATTATTGTGAACCAGCCAAGAAGAAAAAAGAACATGTTATTTCGACTTGATAACATGCTAAAACCCAATATGGAAGTGCCCAGATGTCCGAAGATCAGTCTAAAATACCATATTTTTGGCGTGTTTACATTACCTTTACTGTATAAAACCTTCAATAACTTTTTTGTTACAAAACCTGCCTTCCTGAAACAAGGTGTCGAGGGTACCTTCGGCATCTGGTCGCAGAATGCACAGGTGGACTTTAAATTAAATACAGTATGAAGGCACTTACTTCGCAAAATAAATCCCTTTTAGTAAAAAAAAAACAGCCCAAAAACCGCCATTTTTATCCCGATGCAACATTTTCCTCGCTTAACTATCCTGGGATGCAGTGCCACGTCATACCCCCTGTATAGTGTTTTAAGAACATTGTATTCTTTAAACATGTAGAATTATACAAAATGAACCACACTAAAGTGAAAATGGTAGGTATTATATATAAAATATTCATACATAATTATGTACTTTGATTACTATAAATGTATTTTCAAGGGTCACAAATAAAACTGGTCAGGACTACATATTATTTGAATTAAAGAATATTCATAGTAGAAGAATTATACATAGATAATTAAGGGGTACTGTTTATCTGGATGTAAGTACGGCATTTCTGTATGATGGAATCAACTTTCCTGCCTTTTTTGTTTTGATACAGATTTTCACACATAAAATCATTATTTGAGGTCATATCTTGCTCAGATATATATTGAATTAAAGCATAATTATTTATTTTTAAGAAATCTAGATATATATATATTAGCATATATATTAGCGGTTTTGAGTGGATGTCTTTGAGTATGGTCAATTTTGTATGTTATGAATTAGTCAAAATGAACTATTTTCTATTTGTCTTTTTGTTTTTACCAACATTTACATCCATAAAGACATAATAAATGGTCATATCATCCTAAATGATACATAAAAATAAAAGATATTTATTGTGCAAGACATCTATATAGATAATTTAGGGGTTCTTGGGATCTGGAAATTGGTCTAGCCATTTCTATATGATTTATCCTGGTCAAAATCAGGACATTTTCATTTATCGACTTGTTTCGATTAACATTTTCACATATAAAATAATTATTTATTGTCATATCTTGCTCAAACATACATAGAAATAAAGGATATTCATTGTACAAGAAATCTAGATAGAAAAAAATAGGGATCCAGACAGTCTGGAAATTGGTCTGGCCATTTCTGTGTGATAGGGGTAGCTCAAAATCTGCACTTGGCAATTTCTCGGCTTCTTTCAAGAACTGTTTAAACTGTAAAATCATTATTTATTATCATATCTTGATCAAACATACATATATTTGAAGGATATTTATAGAAGAGGACAACTAGATACCAGACTTAGTCATTCTGGAGCTCTGGGTTTAAGACTGGCCATTTCTGTATGATGTAACCTGGTCAAAATCAGCACTTTTCATTTTATCGGCTTGTTTGGATTAACCTTTTTTACACAAAAAATCATTATTTATTGTGCTATCTTGCTCAATATGGTATCTTTTTAAAGGGAATTTTAAAAAAAAGACAACTAGATATCAACCTTAGTGACTCTTGAGCTCTGGGTTTAAGTCTAGCCATTTCTGTGTGATAGGGGTAGCTCAAAATCTGCACTTTGCGATTTCTCAGCATCTTTCTACAAACTGTTTCAACTATAAAATCATTATTTATTGTCATATCTTGCTCAAACATACATGTGTTTGAAGGATATTTATTGTAGAAGACAACTAGATACCAAACTTAGTCATTCTGGGGCTCTGGTTTTAAGACTGGCCATTTCTGTATGATGTATCCTGGTCAAAATCAGCACTTTTCATTTTATCGGCTTGTTTCGATAAACATTTTCACACACAAAAAAATATTTATTGTGCTATCTTGCTCAAAATGGTATCTTTTTAAAGGGAATTTATTGTAGAAGACAACTAGATATCAAACTTAGTGATTCCTGGGCTCTGGGTTTAAGACTAGCCATTTCTGTGTGATAAGGGTAGCTCAAAATCTGCACTTTGCGATTTCTCGGCTTCTTTCTACAAACTGTTTCAACTATAAAATCATTATTTATTGTCATATCTTGGTCAAACATACATATATTTGAAGGATATTTATTGTAGAAGACAACTGGATACCAAACTTAGTCATTCTGGGGCTCTGGTTTTAAGACTGGCCATTTCTGTATGATGTATCCTGGTCAAAATCAGCACTTTTCATTTTATCGGCTTTTTTCGATAAACATGTTCACACATAAAATCATTATTTATTGTGCTATATTGCTCAAAATGGTATCTTTTTAAGGGAATTTATATTAGAAGACAACTATATATCAAACTTAGTGATTCCCCAGGACCTGGGCTCTGGGTTTAAGTCTAGCCATTTCTGTGTTCTCAAAATCTGTGATTTCTCGGCTTCTTTCTACAAACTGTTTCAACTGTAAATCATTTTTTTTTTCAGGTTAGAGACTACTTAATAATAATTTCTATAGACTTAATTTGAAAGGTGAACCCCATTTGTGGAATGTTTTCAATGTTTTCCAAAGTGCTTAGGGATCCTTCTCCATTAAAGGCATTATACGGTTACTGAATGTAGAAAAGTCCATTTAATTTTTTTATCCGAATTGACTGTTCATCCAAAATTATGGCTATTTCCATGCTCAGTCATTCCATGATATTTTTATTTAATCATCAGTTTAAAAACTATGAGAATTATCCATTACAGTCATGAAAATGAATCATCCGTGCATCCAGTTACAGTTTGCTTGTGTAAATCCGAGTCTTTACTTAAATTAAAAATATTGTTATTGTTTCAATATTGACAGCAAAGTCAAATAATGGAAAAGAAAATTAATATATCAACGAAACACGCGTACAAGTTCGTGGTACTAATTATACTTTGATTTGCAATGCGAAAAGATCATTTTCGTTAAATTTAGATCGAGGCACCGCCATTTGTTTGTCAAAAACGTGTATCGCATATCGTGCAAGGTCCATCGTGCGTCTATCGTGTATGGTGCGTCCGTATTTCGTTTAACGTGCGTCCGTCGATCGCGTATCGTGCGTTTGGTTTGTAACCTAAAACGTTCACAGTACTGTAGAAAACAACCAGCGGTGTCTTGATATCTAAGTTTGAAGTTCGTTATAATGATATTATAATTCTTTATGTGTGTGTTAGGGGTGGGATGTGGTTGAAAGTGTGTTTTCCTAATATGTTTTGGGGTAATGTGCTTCTTCCTTTATAAGCAACGGAAAATAAAAATGATGTATTCAACATTAATTTTTCAATTAAATGAAATATACCATTTATGCCGCGTTCAGAAGTCAATAGCGTTGCTCTTTATACTAAAGGACGAACACAAATGATTATTATAATAATCGTATACATTTATGTTGGTTCTTCACATAGAAGACACTGATAAATCAAATGCAGAGAACTTTTATGAAGCCGATAGCGAAAAGAGTTTTAGAAAAAGCGTTGTCGAGCACATTCGGAAAAAATCGACACTTATCGTAGAAATTTTATCTCCACACTTACAAATCACAATTATTTTGCCCACCAATAACTCTTTCATGCTTCTTGCCTGACTGTTGGAAAATGAAAGTATGTGATAACTGTTGGTATATTCTTAATAAAAAAGTGTAAAAACGATTGCAAACGTATTATAAAGCGCAAGTAATGCATATCTGATGTTTGATCGTCCTTAACTAACGACACAATTTATAGTAACAATAATTTCATTTCATGTCTTCCTTTTCTTGCCAAAATGGTTGAGCTTTGATTCCAAATAGTTTGAGAGACTTATCAAGTTCCATTTTTTTTTCCAATTTTACAGAAGAGGCGTTTTATTATTCATATTTATAATGATGTAAATCCTACCTTTATGAAAGCATCGGCAACACAGAAAAGGACACTTGGCGACGGCATCGAACCATTTAAATCTTTGTGCAAGATGTGCTCTATATAAACCCGAACAAATACAGTGTTAAAATGTTCAAATAAAATGTGATGCTTATTTGTGGTACGTTTCTCTCGTTTAACAAAATTCGGTTTTATTAACTAAGAAAACTATTTAATTTACACTTTCTTAGTAAAATTTTCAATTTAAAATAACCGGTACCAAAACTTTATTCTTGAACTGTGAATAGACATCATCACTCCACCACTTTTGGAAAATTTGGAAAATTTATCGGGTATGTTTTTTCTAAAGCCAATACCATTCTTCCCATTTTACAATTCGTTTGCAATGGCCAGTAGGGCATTTTACGGTTTAGTACAATTAATGTAGTTATGAAGTACTACACAGTTTAAAATGCTCCAGTGTTTTTATCTGGAATATTTTATCTGAATTTCAAATGCAACTGAACATCTGCAACCTAGGGTATAAGTCTAAGATAGACATTTATGTATGTGACCTAACATCAGAATCTTGTATAATTAGACGTACAAAAAATGTTACTTGCATTAGCACGCAATTTATGTTTAAGCAGAACTAGCATGACGTATGTAAGCTTAAATAAAACATGAGCATTTGAATATTATACAATCACATTCAGATACTCTTCTTTATAAATACACACCATAAGATGACAACCAAAGAAATTATTAATACACATTTGCTCTTACAAGACGTAGACAAGAAAGAATCGAAATAAACTGTTGTAGAGCATAAGATACTTCTATTTATTTCTTATGTCATCTTTTAATATTTATATTTCCAATTAAAATTATCAGCAGACATAATAAAAATAAAGCAGGAAAAATGCAAACTGTTAATCAAAATTTTGATGCAATAACCATATTAATTTTAATGTGGCATTAATTATACAATGTAGCATTGAGATCAGTGTATTACTAATTTTAGTAGTTGTATGATATAAGCTACTTAATTTGTTTTATTTTACATATATGATCTAATTGAATTATCTAATTCTGGTAAATTTGGGAATATGCCTCGCATCATACAATCTGTTACATAGATTGTCTTTCGATTTTAAGTAAGCATGATTCTCTTAAGGAAAAAAATTCTATTAAGAAGAACTTATTTGTTCTACAGAGGGCTTAAAACACACGACAGCTTTCACTAACACTGGAAAATCGAAAAAGTTAACAAATTTGTTCTTCAGCACAACTTTTAATTTACATGTGTTAGTAAATGAGAACATTAGCAATTGCTCTTTTTTATACATTCTAAAATGTCTATTATTATTACTTTATAATAAGAGCTGATAATGAGATGATTGCACAGATGTAATATGTTTTATTGTTTTGGTATAAAAACATCATTGTTTGAAAAATCCTACATTAAACCAGTTTTATAAGTTAAAAAATGAAACTCGATACAATCAGCTTTTATACACGGCTAACCAAACATAAAACAAGAGACCGTCGAAGACGGGTGATGCAACCCAAAAAAGTACTTTGTCACAAAACGGTTTCTTGTATAACTATTGAGGTTAATTTGAGAATGGTGTAGTACAATGTACTATAAAATCAGACATTGTGACCTTGACTTTCAAGGTAGTGATTCAAATGTTTCGCGCGACACATCGTCTCAATATGGTGATCATTTCTGTGAAAACAATTTTAAAATCCGACTTCAATAACAAAAGTGTCGCCCGGACACGATGTTTCTACAAGGTTATGCTGTGACCTTGGTTTTCAAGGTAGCGATCGAAATGTTTCGCGCGACACGTCGTCTCATTATGATGACCATTTCTTTGAAACAATTTTAAAATCCGACTAAAAATAAAAAAAAGTTATGGCCCGGATACGCTTTTGCAACAATGTTATGCTGTGACCTTGAACTTCAAGGTAGCGACACGTCGTCTCGCTATGGTTATCATTTTTATGAAATTATTTTAAAATTCAAATAACAAGTTATGGGCCGGACACGATTTTGCTAAAAGGTCAGGCTGTGACGTTGACCTTCAAGGCAGCGACCTAAGTGCGCGCGACACGTCGTCTCATTATGGAGGTCATTTCTGTGAAATAATTGTAAAACCCGACTTCAAACAAAAAAGTTATGCGCCGGACATACGGACGGACGAACAGACGGACAGACAACCCGGCGACTATATGTTCCCCCGAATTTCTTCGGGAGCATAAAATCTGTGCATGACAACTAGAAGCAGTCATACATGTATGCTAACGCCATTTAAAAAACAACAAAAAGAAAGAAAAGAAGCTTTATTTTAATAAATAATAGGCTATGTTTAATGAAAGTTTGCAGTCGTCATGAAAGGTTAAGAAACACTCGAGCATGTTAAATTAACACAAATACACTTGAATTAGCAATAACGTAAAATATAAGATTATTGTAAAATAATTACTAATGACAGTGAGGGTTTTAACAAAAAATAATTCATATCGTTTGATTATAAAGCTATCAATAATCTTTAAATTTGCTTGTTTGCGTATGCATAAAAATCCTACGAAAAGTACCTGACATGAAGTTTATCTATTTTAGGGAAATATTCTGTGTGCTGTACATGATATATTTTAGAGGAACATGTTTGAAATTAAAACTACGCCAGTCAACAGAGAATATGTAAACATGTTACAAAACTATAAGTTTTTTTTAATCAGTGCTGGATTAAATCTGCATGTTTTAGGCTTAACATTAGAAACCTAAACATAACTCATTTATGTCCCACCCGCCAGAGTACAAACAAAATGCACAATATCCGGAACATATATTTCTTTCTTTCAGAAAAAATACCTGTTTTCAAAATTCCCAAAGGGTGGGTGAAACATGTTTCTATCCGCCAGTCTATATGATTGGAATGTTTATCAGTTAATAAGAGAACATGAGGAGGCAGGTGCAAGGCAAGGTTTTACTCCAAAGAACCGAGGTTTAATCGCAAGACCGTTTCAAGTCGGTAACTCATCGGGTTGACATTTTGTTAGTAGTATATGAATTATTTTGTTCTCTATTTCTGATTTTCTTAATGTAGCTACATGCCTTTTCACGTTGACATGAATATTGAAGGTTATATACAGATTTGATGTTTTACAGAAATAGCATTTAACCACTGTTATGTTTTATTCAATGTGCATTAATATGTGTTACAGTTTACTCTACATATTTTAATTACATACGCTTTAATGGTTACCTTTTAAAATAACAGGGGAATACAACAAGAAGTATGATCACAAAAACACCACCGATTAGAAGTCCAACAACCAATCCAAAGTGTTTTGCTTGTGTACTGTAGCTGTGTACTGGAAAAGCAAGTTAAACTGATAGATTATTATCAAACTTATACATCACAAATGCTTTATAATTATGTACAAAATAGTTTAAAACTAGCATTTTGTGTTCCACGGAATACATGTGTTGCTGCTTGAAGGCGTAATAATAACAAATATAACATTCTACGTAATTGCGATGAAAAATGGCAAATTATTAGAACATGCCAAATAACGAAAATGCCTAAATGTCACTGTAACGTTGTCTCACATAAAGCAAACATATTGATATCTTAAGGTTTACTTCGTCTGCAAATGAAACTCTTTTTCACAGGTAGACAAAGCCTTTGACGATCTTTAAATATAACAGATAAATGGGTACAATGCAAAGGTGATGAGTAGCCAGAGTGCCTAGTAGCACAAGTCAGACTTTGCATTCCTATTTAGCAACAGTCATCATGATTATAATAGACATGTGTCACGGGGAACGGACAACGAGAAACGATAGCGGGAAACGAGGTTTAAACAGGGAAAATCTCAAAATTGCTCAGCTGTACAAAAACACGAGATATACGTGGTATCCATGTATTGTATTAATTCATCTCAAATAAATACACGCATTCTGATTTGCAAGTCAATTTTTAAAGAATAAGTTCTATTTGTTTTCGTCGACAGACAAGTTTAGAACAAACTCTAACAGTCTGAGACAACATGTGCCTTGGGTGTCGCCAAACAGAATTAACACATCTGTAAGTTTTCAATTCTGCTATAGAATGCTCTACTGCTATTCTATGTCTTGCGATATATCTGTTCAAACGTAAAGCTTTATGCCTGTCATTGCCTCGTTTTCTTCTCAGTTGAGCTGTTGTAAACGGTGTCATAAGTGGGTACCCGTTTGCATAAATTTTGTCGGCCAACAATACACATTCTTGTGGAAAAGGCAGCTCGTTGCCTATTTGAGGCATTAATCTATACTGTTGGGCGTCATTCAGGTGTCCAAGGAATCCAGTGGAAGTATGCCTGATTAAACCGGTGTTGTCAATAACTATCTGACTATGCATGCAATGAAAATGCCTGTGTCCGGAGTAAAACTGCTCTTGGTTTTGTACTGGCCGGTAAATTTAATGACTCGTCCCGTCTATTGCACCGAGAGCCATTGATATTCGTCTCCATGCACTGCGTAAACTAAGCCATTCTTGAATAGAAGGCCATTGTAAATAACCATCTAAAACATCGTCTAGGATAGTTAAACACTGCCGAATTTCACGTTTTATAGTTGAAACACTTATGTTGAACATGGCAGATAGAAAGCTGTAACAGGGATACGAACGTAGCCACATGAACACCGACATGAATCTGTTTCTTTTTGAGAGAATGTTATTAATTTCATGCATTTGAATTGGATTGATAAAATTTACGAAAGTCTTGGGTGTTTCGCCCGTCCGTCAGCAGTATGGCTGACCCGCGAACATTTCGAATATATCTCTTCCCTGATAATCTACATTGTCATCAGAAAACAATCGATCACGAATGTAAACTAATGGATCCGGTGGCGGTTTGGATAGAAGGTTGATCTCACTTAAGACCATGTTCTGGTAGAGACGAACATCAGGGGAGGCTGAGCAAGTACTACAACACATTGCAGTAAGGCCTGTCTACGCCGAGCGTCCATATCTGAAACATTGCAGTTGATTTTTTAGGCTATAATATATATAGTTTCAAATAGTAGTTTTATAATTATATGAATAAAAGTCTACAGAACAATAATTATATAGAACTACGCATTTATTTCTGATGTGTAAAGGTGTAGCGCGAAATTTAAATTGTGCACGGAAAGGTGTTTAAAGGCATACGCACGGATATGTCGTGCTTTACATGTTTATGAACATCAAGTTCGTATATATGTGAGTGTAAGTTTTTGCCACGAAAACGGATACCATTATAACAATGGGCGATCGTCCAGGTAAATACCTACATGTATTATATTTTAATACATCTTAACATTACAATAAGAAATTATCGTTTAAAATATTTATAAAATAAACACTTTACCTTTGAACGGGTGTTTAATCGTCTGTGCTTTTAAGTATACGTCTCTAGGCTTCACAAGTATATTTGTTTGTTTCATGGTTACATTAAATAATGTGGGCTTGTCGTAAAACCTATTGATAGCAAAATAAATGTGTGTGTTTTAGCAACAATTCTACAGAGAAAAAACTGAGCTGTACGTATAAGTGATGAGGAAGTCATTTCTATGCTTCGGGCATACATTGCACATCCGACGAGGTGGAGCGACGTAATTGATGACATCAAGGCGAACAGTAACCATTTGAATGAACCAACCAGAGAATTGTATAGAAACAGCACTGACAGGCAGCTGCGCGACAGGTTGTCCGCTAAGCTCAGCAACTTGATGGCAAAAAGGCTCCGGAAAGCATCACCAATGGTGAAATAAGGTATTGAAATTTTAGAGTAAAAAAACACAAAAAAACATTGATTGACACTTCCTGGAAATTAATTAACCAGTGAGATATCAATCTAGCTGTCATGCTTCTGCACCTGTAAATAAAATAAGTATACAAAATATTTAATTGATAAGTTTTCGAACTTGTGTTTTATTTTTACATGTGACGAGGACGGAGGAAAATGATAAAATCCTCTCATTATTGTGCTTCTTTGCTAACCACGGGCCTAAGCACATGTAAAAGCGTTGAAGAGTATTATATGTATCTCGGTATAACATATACAAATATATGTATATTTTTAAGTAATCTTGTTAGACAAGTGCGAGATTTAGAGACCCGACACGTGAACAGAAATGATGACGCAAACAGACCGGAGCAACCTAATCCGCAGGTAGACGAGCATCTGCAGGTGCAGCCGGGCCCACCCGTGAACGAGGCGGCTGGTGGCATCATCATCGGATGAGGGCGCACCCGATCTACAAGATCGGCCGAGGGGACGCAAGAGGCCTTTGTCTCAGTTGATAAGAGAAAATCAAGAAATGTATAACAATTTTATGAAAAGAAAAATTGCAAAAATACTCCGAGAGATCTGAATTTCTAGTTCCGAAAAATCGGAATAGAATTATTATTGTAGTAAACATATAAGAAAACTTTGCTTGGCCATGTTTTAGTTTATACAAATTTGTTTGAAACAACCCCTCGATTTTCATTGTTTTCCTTTCTCAAACCTCGATCTCCGTTTCCCGTGACACATGTCTAATACAAACATGTACCAGTTAGGATGATAAATATTTTACAGATAATGTGACACTGTTGGCTGATTTATAATGACAATTATACTGACTAATTTGTTATGTGAGATTCTCCAGCCGCCAAACTGCACAAAATAATGTTTTCGTAAATTATTGATATTACTCGCTGAGATCGCGATTACCAAAGTAGCAGTGCTATGCCACAACCCCTGGACACACACGTAAACCCACGCTTATTAACACGCGCACAAAGGATGTGCATGATTTAGTTTGAATATAGCTTCTCCCTTTTTAAGATTACATAATTTAAATACTAATTACCTTTGCTGCAGTTATGATCATAATAACCTTCTATGCATCCTTCTAAACATATCCCATCCTGTATCATGCAAACTGAATTCTTGCAATTCGCTGAGCATAAATTCTCACACATTAGTCCCCAGTATCCAGCCGAACATCCATTAGTGCATACACCATCACTGTCATTACATTCAGTGTTAACACAGGTATTGGAACAGTTTTTGTTGCAATGAATACCATGCTTGTCAAAAGCACAGGCAGTGCATTCATTATGATTACGTCTTACACATGATTTACATTTAACATCACATTTTGTATCGCATAGGTCCCCACTAACCCCATCTCTGCAACTGTCCAGGCAATAACCCGTGTTTTTATCACAGCTTGTTCCATTCTTACAATCAAAACAAGCTATCGCACAAAAATCACCCATAAAACCACTTTTGCAAGCAAAACAATAACTGCTAGACCTACATGTTGCGCACGATTCTGGGCATTTTATGCAGGTTTTATTCTCACTGCTATAATATCCTTTCATACAAGACAAGCACGTGCCTGATGTCTTCTCACACTCGTTGTCATGGCAATGATGGTGGCATGCAATAGAACATGTTTCGCCATGGTATCCAATCTTGCACGAGTTACACGCTGTTTCAGAATCACAAGAGCTGCAGTTTTCGGGACATTGTCTGCACTCATTGTTTAAAGAAAATGTCCCGGTTGTACAACCACTGGTAATGTCTGAAGAGTAATTAACAAAGCTAAAGAAGGGTTTAATTAGATGTAGTTAATCAAATGAAAATGCATTTAAGACAATATAATAATAACCGAATCTGTAATGATTTATTTTAAATTTAACAGTAAGGCCACTGTGGCATTGAATGATGATGAACTTAAAGAATTAAAACCTTTAAAGACTTGACTACATCTAGGAAATCTAATATGACCAATTTAACATATTCCTCTTTGTTATGGGCTTTATGCAAATAAACGACAGTTTTCTGTGGCTATATTTACCAGAAAACAGGACGGGCCATGCATCTGACTATACTCTATATAATACATCAGTGGTTGCCTAACCAGGTCATATGTGTACCTTACTAGTACAGCCCTGTTCTTTTATCAAGTATTTGACATTTAACCAACAAAAAGGTCGGTGAATAGACAATGCCCTTCTGTAAAGAGGATTAAAATGGTCATGTAATTTGTATTTCTAACTTATATTTATTTTACGTGAATAGAATACAGTTGAATATAAATGGCAAAAGCTTTATTTAGGACGGATTTTTAAAATATAATACATGCATTTATAATGTATGCATTTCCAATTGGTGTAGATGCACGTTTGTGTGTTATTTGGCTAAAATGGATACGTGGAGATGAATAATAATCATTAAGAAATAAACATTTTGCATTAACCATGCAGGTTAATAGAAAATAACCACTTAATTCAAAACAGTTTTACTGGTGTAACTTCTTTCACAACTTTTGATGTAGCATGTTTAATTTTATCTTCCCAAATGTATGAAAAAAAAATTTTTTTCGTAGTGTACGTGTAGTTAAGACGCTGCTATAAAACCAACTAGTCAGCAGGTTAGTTAAATTGTTTTCGACAGCGAGTATTTGACAAACGTTTTATTATTGAACATTTGGTTGAAAAAAAAAAACAATTAGTAATATCCACACATTGAAAACACTGCCTTCTCAAACAGTACAGAGGAAAAGATTGCATACAATTTATATAACATTATATACGATTCAGTTTCACGGTTTCACTATTGTTTCAATTTTCCAGCCATTTTTTTAAACAGCCCATATATAATATTATATACGATTCAAAGTATCACGGTTTCTAAACGACATCGCACATAATTTACAGAAATGAGAACCCAAGTGATTTACACGTTAAAATGGTCGGTCAGTGGTAAGTCATTTTGCAGTGGGTTTAAACCTGGTTGAAGCGTACACTCAGAAACCTGCTCGGCAGGGTTGGGCGGTAAATACCACCCTCAGTATTTACCAGTAGTATTTACCTGTATTTACAGGCCTGGAAAATACTCCCAAGGTGGCAAATACTGGCAAATGCTACACAGATTATTTAATTTTGCCTTAAAATACTTCAGAAATCTTAACTTAGTTGAGTGTCTTTAAAAAGAAATAAATTTATAATCATAAAGTTAATTAAATAACTCATATATTTTAATTAAATTTCATATCAGGTTATCATTTTAAGCATACAAAGTAAAACAAAACATAAAGAAAGAACTTTCGTTTTTTTAGTTAGATCCTTAAAATACAGCAGGTAAGAAATTAATGCTTATCCACCTGTTTACCTGGCTATTTACATTTAAGAAGCAAAGCCATAGGGTTTAAACTATTAAAACTTCATGTTTCAGAAAAGGGGCTATAATAGTCAGGGGCAACAAAGGCAACAGCAACGTGTCATAAATAACCTGTACATTTTGTCTAGGTGCAAGTAAATGGTTGTGAATTGGTATGACTCCAGAAATCTGCCAAATTGGTGTTCTGTTCATAGGGGGAAAGAAGAGATTGTCTGGAAGGCAGAGGGTTCTTTGTATATTAACCTTATTTGTTATTGTGTTGATGTATATTTATTTTAAGTTTTGTACATTACTTGTTTATGATTAAAATTAACACTCTAAAATGCTGACTCGATTATTGTTAATAATTGAATTTTGAAGCTGTCCTCATGATCAGTATAAGGGATAGATTGATTGTTTACATTCCAAGGGAAGTCAATTTAATACTTAAATATTTATTTTATTATGGATAAAGTGATAAAGGTGTAAAACTTAAGCATAGATATAATATCAATGGATGGGTAAACTTAAAATTATCTATATGAATGCTGATAATATTTAATAGTTTATAAATTCCACATTGGTCAATTCAATCGACCAGTTTTTGCCAGTAATCGCCAAAATTTGCCGGTAAATAACGCCGGCATGGAAAATACTCATATTTGCCGGCATTTTGCCAACTCTTATACTCGGTGAGGTGTTCTACTGTGAAAAACATAGACTTGTTGCCTTTGCATATTAACACAAACCAACCAAGTTCACGACAATATTGAACGTACAAAAACACACACGAAACGTAAAATATCTAATGGAACTGTCAAGAACTATTAGATACCAAACCACCTAGAGCTAAAGCAGCAAGAAAACGGTGGCTCGAAGAAACCAATCTAGATTTTACGTTCGTTTTCAAGATTTCGTTTAAACTCTTGTCGCCATACCGTAAATTGGGATATTTTGGCCTTGGTTAATAATTGGACTCATTGGCTACCCTGATGCAAAGACCAAAATTAAACACACCAAAACATGTCACAGGTAAAAAATTAAACCAATTAGCGCACACACAACAACAACACAGATTGTCTTTCACACTTCCCCGACGATGACTATTATTTATAGCATATCAAAACAACCCGATAAATCTCATAATTTTAAATTTCGATAGGTGTATTTTAGTTTGTTGGATTATTGTGTGTTGCAATAAACGTCGATCTTAAAATCTTTTATACATTACATATGACAAAATAACGTTTCTGTGTTTATTCTTCGAAACACAATGATAAATGACCAAAATTAGACTGGTCAAAATATAACACATGCAATATGAGGCAAAACGGCCAAAATATCGCGACGCGAAAATATCCCAATTTACGGTAGTGCGGGCAAAGAGGTAAGCAAAGAGCTTCTTGAGCAGATGGTTTTTCATCAAGCATGAAAAGTGCTGTAGAATATACTGTTGCTAGCATTTCATTTTGAATTTACCGATTGTAACCACGAATAAAGCCAATAAAATGATATAAAAG
Source organism: Corbicula japonica (assembly GCA_038501625.1). Lineage (NCBI taxonomy): Eukaryota > Metazoa > Mollusca > Bivalvia > Venerida > Cyrenidae > Corbicula > Corbicula japonica. The sequence goes on from JAZAYU010000841.1 coordinate 35,491, forward strand.
CACTGAAATTCCAACCATCTGTATTTACGTCCTTTAATTAAATGTAGTGTTCTGAAATACTCGTTGGAAAACATACCTGTTAAATATCCGTGTAGTAACAGCAAAACTAACATGTACCTGTACATACTTCTACCTAAAATATTATTACATGCTGTATTATAATATTTGGTTAGAACTTCAATATGCATAGGTTATCTTTCACAAAAGTAACCGACTTTCAATACACTGACAAATAAAGTACGTAGATCTCACTAAGTTTAAGGGAAAATGTCTGTATTTGTATTATTTTATGAACAAGATTTCCTGTGAAGTATAACATAGTTTGCATAAATTTAGAAACTGTAAAAGAAGATGAAAAGGGAACTTTGAAAGCCGCAGAACACGACACATATAAAATATTGCATGCTCTGTTTGATTAAGCCTGTTCATAATTGAAATGCATATTACTGCCCATGCCGCCTAGTCCCGGGATGATCGCAACGCAAGAGACAAAATGGGCGGAACTGAACCGAATAGAAATGACTGGGGATCTGAGAATGTAAATCCCTGCATATCACAGAGAACGTTAAAGGCGAATATTAAAACCAAGAATTTTATCCCAGGGGTGATAGAACAGTATCCAAATCTACAGTGGCTGGGACATTGAAACCAGCCATTTAATAACTGGCTGAAATATTTATTAAAAAAAATAGATAAAGATATTTTTGATGTACTATAAACACACATAAGTATCGTGTTCAACGACCTTCAAAGGCTTTCAAAACTGAAAACAACACTGATTGAATGTACGGGGAGACTTTTACAGCTAGCACAAACAATTCTAATGTGATATTGAAATATATTAAAATGGAACTTTGAAAGTCACCGAACAGGCCAATTATAAAACATTGCATGCTTGGTTTGATTGAGCCTGACATCATTGCGTTTATGTATGATGATAACTTTATAACATAATATTAGTAAGAGTATGCTTATCTTTACCAATCCAAAGAATAACATTTTGCTCTATTTTCTTGTAGTCGAGAAAAATTTCCAAATTTATCTGTTGCATAGGAATAACTGGTAGATGTATATTATGCACCTTACAGCCTGAATGAACTCCTTGACGGCCACTTGCAAGGCTGTGTTTTTCTTGTGTTTTGTTCTGAATATGATGAATTCTCAGCGCAAAATTATTCTATCTGTTTTCTAGTTATTTGTTTTACAAAATACAGTGTTCGCACTGACCTCTTGGACTGGTATTAATAGAAGTACCAAGTAAGGATTATACTTCAAATTATCCTTTCCTTTTAACATTATATAAATATCAGCAAACGAATATTTTACATTTGAATTTTAAAGAAGTAATAATTACAATATTTTAAATAAATGGTATTAATTGAAAAAAAAAATTACACAAAGTTACCTAGTGTTAAATGCAATCTCTGTACTCCGTTTTCGTCTTTAAAATGTAGCAAGTGTAATCACACACGTTGTGATAAATAAATATGAACACAGGGCATTAGTGATTCACCTACTGATACAATGTAACAGTTATCGCAACATATGTATACATGCACATAAGTAAGTGTATATTATAAGTTTATAAATTTATCTATTGTTAAGGTGGCTCGATACCTTTGACGGTAAAATATAAAAGTTGTCCGAATATTTTTAAATTTGGCAGGTTAATAGAGTTTGACGTCCCGCGTTGCATAGCAACGTCAGCCCTGTATTCCTCTGACGTCATCGTAAAGGCGAATTGAAATCAAAACACTTTCACCGTACCGTTTTTTTTATTTTTACAAATTTATTAAAAACGCGGGTGCTAAAAAGGTTTTAACGCGCAGGTACGCGTATATGGAACAAATTTGTCCAATTTGTCATGATTAAAGTACAATGCAAAATATATGAATAGAAAGATATTTTTAATTTCTACACAGCGCATTTTACGGGGAAAAATCAGATGACAGAAAATAATGTTATATGCATATAAGCAATCGAAGTACTATGCTGAAATGTCACTTTGGCCTTTTCCGAGCCTATTTTACCAGAAAACTTAATCGTTAAGACATCTTTTTTTTATTTTGTTTTTCAATTTATTTGAACTTCAACAGTAACATATTAAAAATTAAAACACTTTCACCGTACCAATCTTTTTATCTTTACAAATTTATTTAAAAAGCGTTTGATGAAAGAAACGTTTCTTTAACGCACCGGTTCGCGCATATGGAACTAATTCGTCCAATTTTATTAATTAAATACAATGCAAAATATATGGACAGGAAGATATGTTTAATTTCAGAAAAAATCAGATAACAGAAAATAAATCATAAATCAAACACTAAGAATAAGATATTGACTGAAAGAGAATTTAATTATCTACACAACAAAATTTACAGAATAAGTAGCGGATGACAGACAATAAAGTTAAATGCAAATAAGTGACAAGCGTGATGATTCCAGAAGAACGCCGCTAGGGGGCGCCTTTACGGTGATTATGTGACGTCAGAGGAATAAACACGCTGCTATGCAACGCGGGACGTCAAACTCTATCAACCTGCCAAATTTCAAGATGATCGGACAACATTTATATTTTACCGTCAAAGGTATCGAGCCACGTTAAAGTAGGATTGTGCTTAATTTAACGTATTATATCAAAGACATGTTTTCTTCAAAGTAGGGTTTTAGATTTAAAGATGTATGCGGACAATTGGAGAATGATATCTGTATTTGAAGATAAACAAATAATTGAATTGAGGACTGAACAAATGCCACACCTTTTTATATTATAGCAGAGATATTCAATTGCGGAATATAGTTGTCTTAGACATTAATATTGCATTAGCTATCATTAATAATGTAATATAGGTATCCTATGATATTTGCGGAAGTTTCTTCTTTTTGCTGAGCGGGTGGGCTGTGTCTGCTGGATTTGGCAATTTTTGATATGCATATTCCACGTCTTTTATGAGTGCCTGAATCAATCCATACGGGCGGCTTTGGGATCATGATGTAGAATGCATGCTGGATACATCTCTGGTAAAAAATAACTAACAATCAAAATGCAGTTGCTTTTTTGATTTCCTCTTCGTTTACACGACAGGGATTAAAAAGTTTATGAACTTCAAGGTTATTTCGGAAATCATTTAAAAGAACGTAGAAGCTCGATCTGTTTCTTTTATTCCTGTCACCGTGTTTTGCTGATTTGCTGATTTGACCCCTGGTCTCGATAAGGTCATTAATTTCCCACTTTTTTGCTTGTATTTGTATAAGTATGTCTTTTGTGCTTTTTCATGCAAAACTGTCAATGTCATCGTGCTTTTGCTGATTTGACACCAGGTGCTCTGATATCGGGTCTGTGTACCCGCCCCTTTGGCTTTGCAATGCTATTAGCTTCTTATGTTTTATATGTTTGCGTGCTTTTGCATGCAACATTGTTGAGCTGATGGGTGGGTTGGAGTTATTTCACCAAGACAACTTGTACTTGTTTTATGATAGGAGAACCTGTTGGGGCAAGTGGTTGTGCACGCTACAACCTGGTTAAAAACCCCAGTGGCTATTAGTTTTGCCACTGACCGTTTCAAGGCGGTAACCTTAAGGATTCTCTTTTTCGTTTATTGTTTGTGGCGCCTTTTTGAATTGACATACTTATAACAAACATTCCTCTCTTCTTTTTCGCTGCGTGTGGATGCTGTGTTTTGTGAGTGTGGCGGTTCCTGATATGCATATTTCACTTTTTTTATCGTGGTTAGGTACGATCAAAAGTCTCAAATTGCGATGATTTTTTTTCTGGTCTCGATCAGCCGCAATGTCGAGTGACATAAAACGGGATGGATCGGCGTTTATTGAATTAAATTTTACCATTGCGAATAGTTCGAGTATCCAATGTTGGAAAACTATTTTTACTATTTTGTTTAGCGTCTAGTTGCCTCGAGTGCCTATCACATAAATCAAAAACATAAACCGTGTTTTGAGAGCTATGTTCCCTATTTTAAAATACCTATTAATTTAAAATAATTGACAAGTGTTTGCCAAAATAAGGTATTCAATCTATTGAATTATGACTAAAGATGTAAAATAGCCCGAATATAGTGCATACCTGCAATGAAGATGATTAGATGGGTTGGCAGGAGTTTATTCATTAAGAAAATTTATGTAACCTAGATCCTAGTAATTGTCTGAAAAGAAAAACATGTCTTGCCACTAACCGCTCGAAGGCGGTAACCCATCAGATGCTCGCAGATTTGTTGCTGTGTCTATATTTTTAATTCATTTTTAGAAGGTGTTGCTCTCGTTTTCCTTTATTATTTGGCTGTGTATAGACTGCTTATATACATTCATTTGTTTCAAATGTATGTAGATTTGTTTCGAATGTATGGAATGTATGTATATGTAAAAAAAAGTGTTTGGTGCTATGATTTGTTATTTTATGTCTGAAGGTTTGTTCGTTGGTTACTTATATCACCCATATGTATCTTACTTCAACGAACATGAATCTGTTCGGGGATCCCTTAGATCTGTTCCTTTATGTCTGAAGGTCTGTTCGTTGGTTACTTATCTCACCCATATGTATCTTATTTCCAAGAACATGTATCCTTTCAGGAATTCCTTAATTCAAAAGTTTGAATTGAATTATCTCCCATTAACTTAATATATCTTAAATGCAGTGTATCGAAAGATCCAGCTGACTTTCATTGTGTGTGTCTCTGTCTGTCTGTTAGTGTGCGTAAAAATTCCAAAAACAAAAAAGGAGGAAGGACTATGCGAATAGATGTGTATAATGTAATTGTCTCACATGTATGTATTTATAAAAAAATAAGTGTATGCAAATGTCTAGGCAGTCAGAGGGTCTTTTGTGGATAGTTATGGTTTATAGGCGTTTCTATTGAGAACTTGGATGGCACGTCTATAACCATGTAGAGTAATCTTGGCTAAGCGATGTCGCCGTGTCTGGTGCTTAGACCTGTTCCTTTGTATCGGAAGGTTTGTTCGTTGGTTATTTATCTCACCCTTATATATATATATATATATATATATATATATATATGTGCTGTATAAGTTTTTTTTTCCTGATACATTGGAGATTCTAAACAAAGCGGTCTGTGAAAATTACTTAATATTGATCAAAGCAGTTTCGGTTTATTAACTATTCTCTATTTTCTCATATATAACATCCAGAAAAAGATGGGTTCCGAGAGCTCATTCTTCCGACAAAATAAAAAATATGTCGAAATACTGTAAAGTCTTGGTAAAAGTTTTAAGATTTTACAAAGCACAATTGATAGTTATGGCTATGACATAGGATAAAACAATAATACTGGTAGTTAGTGTTTGCCCGATTGTCGCCGACAATCGGTAATCAGTCGGATAACTTCAACGTCGGCGACAATCGAGTCCAATTTTTCAGAATCGATGTCGCTAGGTTAGGCGGATGTATGTTTTCTCTCTTTTCGGAAGTAGCTTGTCGGTAGTTTCTTTCCGATTATTTCTGAAGGGAGGTACAGTACTGTGAACGTTTAATGTTACAAAATTTGCGTCAATCGTGCGTCCGTCTATCTGTATCGTGCGTCTGTCTAACGTGCATCGTGCGTCCGTATATCGTGTATCGTGCATCAAACGTTTTTAATTTTATCATGCAACGTGTATAAGTTACTTGCTTATGCAAAATTATGTGATTAAATTTCAATCATTCATCTGATCTTTTGATAGCATTTTCAAAGTTTTAGAAATCTGTCCACAAATTATATGAATCGGCAATATCGTGTATCGTTCGTATACCGTGTATGGTGCGTCCGTCTATCGCGTATCGTGCGTCCGCCTATCGTGTATCGTGCGTCCGTATATCGCGTATCGTGCGTTTCGTTTGTAACCTTAAACGTTCACAGTACTGTAATCCATCAAGACAGTAATGGATGGCAACAATAACGAAGACCTTTTCCTTACCCGGCAAAGACGACTTCCCGGGTCTGAAAGACTAGTATTTTTACTTCCGAAAAATGAAAGATGGAGCTCCAGTTAAAAATTTAGACTTGAGCAGAGTCATTTGCACGCTTTGCAGGAAATCCTACGCCAATAAAAGTATGAAAATAATACCCCACCCACAATATCGCGCTTGTAAAGGTTATGTTACCCAAGATATTTTAAAGCCGATTTCGATTTGAGATCCGATTTTTAATATTCGGTACAACAACTAGCGATACACAATTTCAGAGCTTGCTGAACCCTCCTTTTTTAGTTTAATAATTCTGCAGTTTTTTGTGAGAAAAAAATGATAATGTGAGAAAGGAGTGGTGATGTTTGTGGATTACATATCTGGTGATGTTATTTTTAAATACCACTTTCAAGTGTCTTCCATGAATATGTCAAAATTGTGCACAGAAAGTTGTTGATAAAAACATATCCTGGTAGTGTTTCATCTCAAGCGTTTATATACAAAAACTAAAACAGCTATTGAAACAGCATGTTCCGATTATCCGATTATCAATCGGTTGGGCCAAGCCGATTTTCTCCGATAATCGATTCTGAAAAATCCAGTCGATTCCTAACACTACTGGTAGTACTCCAACCGAGTTAATGGGTAACTATATGCGCTCGTAACTGCTCCGAGCACCATGATCGCAAAAGAAGAAAAAAGTTGCAAAAATGCTCATGCATCCGGCAACAATGCAAGCACCAAATCCAGCATGTGGGGTAAGCTTGTGACCCTCCAAAACTTGCCTGAGAAGATTTTTCACCGAATCGCTGGTTACAAATATACATGCCCCTACTATCACTGCAATGCCTGTCAAAGACACGATAAATAGCATTTAGTTAACAATGTATGAAAAATAAAATTAACATTTCCTTAATAATCTAGTCTCATGCTTTAAGATTAAAGCAATTTCTTAAAATGATTTTATCGCTGTAGACAACCGCTATCATAAATACTACTCAAAACTTGATAAGGACCATATTTGTAGTATGTACGTTTTATCGCTTACATAATTTTACGCTCATGTTTGACTTCAATTATTCAAGCCGTTGACTTATTCATCGGTTATTGTCAAATTAAATATACAAACAAAACTTTAAATCATAAAAATATAAATTGGTCAAAGTGTTAAGTAAGCGTTAACAATAATAGTTACACATTGCCAAAGTGGCCGTATTCAAATTTTTAGTATATATATTTTAGATTAAGAATGTGTACTGCTTGAAATAGATAAATATGCGATTCAAAAATGTATACCTACGAGAAGTGATATTTTTCTAGAGAAACGACATTTTATATTGTTGTAAACCATATCTTCTTATAAAAAAAGCAACATATGCATATCAGGAATCGCCACACTCAAAAAAACACAGCCTCCCCACGCAGCGAAAAAGAAGAGAGGAAGAGAGAGAGCGCATGTTTTATATATGTATGTCAATTCAAATAGGACGCCACAAACAATTATTAAACAAGTAAAACACAATTTCTTGCACTTCTCTACGTTGTGTAAAATGGCTATGTTAAGCAAGAATTGCACGGTGTTCTTTGTTTGCGATTATCTTAGCTAATTACAGTCGGTACCCTAAAAGTATATCATTTATTGTCATTGCAATGTTGTCATAGATTGATGTTACTTATGAAGTTGAACTCCTAAAATCACTGAACACATCACTTTTCAAACTAATTTCTATGTTTTATTGATGCATTTCAACACTATTTATTACATAAATTCAACGCAATTTAATATATAAATTACATTATCAAATATTATAATAGAATTGTGAAGATGAACCAAACCTGCAAGAAGTCTTTCGTTAACGAAATTTTATAATGGCATTTTCGTATGCTTAATAATGTATTCAAAATGAAGAAATTTACGAAACATAACCTGCAATGATTGTTAATACTCCGGCAATCTTAAACAACACATTATTCTTCCGGGCGCAGATATTGATAAAAGCCAGTGCCACTGCCACAAAGATGAGCAACACTCCTGCAATCACAAGCCCTCTTGTTTCATCGAAAGCAGAAGCTGGAATGAGAAAATTGTAATTAATCAACTATAAGAGCACTTTTAAAATTCTATAACTGGCAGGAAATCGACTGTTTGCTGCACAAATGTTAAACCTAAGCATAAAATACCTATTTGAACACGCCCCTACTAAAACCCTCGTTATCGGTGAATCAATGAGAATATTGTGTCGTTGTCAGAATACTATTACACTGAAGCCAAACATTAAAATAAGCAGTTGATATTGTTTTAGTTGTATCATTATAAACGTCGGAAACATGTTAACATAGAAGAGGTCACCGGGTATCTATTTAAAGCACATTATTCAAAAGTAATCTATTTTTATGGCTATATTATGCCATATTGCATCAATTCAATATACATGTTTGTTAATGTATAAATTTGTGGCTGACAGACGACGGAGAATAGAACCCTGGATCTGTTGTTGGCAGTCAAAGTTACAGTTATGTTGTTGATACAATGTAACTATAACTTTGACTGCCCATAACAAATCTTGATGATTGAAGAGAAGATATGGATCAGCAGCGAGAGTTATCAGTTATCACGTATGATAAGCATTTTCATTAGTCTTGGTTTCTCGGAGTACACGTGTTTGAGGGGTTCTCTGGGTTCTCCCTTCATGTTATATTTTGGGTTCAATGTTAATTCAGTCATATTTAAACGTAATTTTCTATGATTTAATATTATTTTTAAGCAATCTAAGTGATGTTCGTTGGGTCTGAAGAATATAGGACATGACTTTTCAGCACAAAGGTATAAAACCTGCAAAAACAAGCTCGGGTTCTCTTTAATGTTTGGGTCACTTTACTGAAGGCTTTTGTCGTAACTGTGCAATTTACAGACTTAATCAGTACACTCGTGAAATACAAATCTTTGCCCTGTCTTGCAATACCAGTGTTGCTATCAAACTACAGACGGAGATATCGATAAAAAAAAGTGTTTACCTTTCCGCGTTGTCACAGCCCGTAATCTTTAAAAGTCCTATAAATATTTTGTGAGGTACACTCTTACTGTACAGTTACCAACTTACCAAACAGTGCATAGGCTGAAAAACTTTTTGTTAGATTTATTTATTATTGTTAAATGATGTTATTGTTTTATCAACGTGTGTGAGATTTAAAATTAAGTGATTAAAATAATAAAATTCATTTGTTCGATTTCCATGTTCCAAATGTTCATAGCATTCATGTACGATGTTATCATGTTCTTGATAGCCTGAACGAGATGACCGCGCTATTATTATATGCATTGTTCAGCTATACCATCTTTGATAGTTATTTTGTTTAAAATATTTCTTTAAAAATATAGATTTGTAATTTATTTATCATTTTTCGTCTGAAATAGTTTTAAAGCTCACCAAGTATTCACGTAAATTAATTTATTCCTGAACAATCTTGGAGTTAATTATATATTTCTGGACGATAAACATGTTCAAGTCGTTATCAGGTTATTTATATAGAAATCCTTTAGGAAAGCCAGTGTGGTTACAGCAATTCTTACACAATATGCCTTAACTCAGGCCCATAGTGTATGTTGAAAAATGTACATCTACATGTTCTTTCATCTGTATTTTAATAAACCAGCAATTATAATAAGCTTTAGAAGGTTAAATTCAAATATTATAGTTTAAGCGTTCCTCGCTTGAACGGGTTACAAGAGGAATAATTCGTTACGTCTCAGGTCGGTAGACGATCTTTTATAATCCAATACGTCTCGGGTCGGTAGACGGTCTTTTAGCTTAACGCCCCTTTCCGTTTTCGGATTTGTATAAAAACAAAAGGGGCAGGGGATAGTTTCGCACTTTGGTCCCGGTCGATTTTCTAAGTATTTGGGGTATTCGTGATTAAAATGCATTAAAATCATTGTTTGAATTAAAGATGACATATTCTTTTAAAATATTGTATAGTATATGAAATGTGAAATCTGATCACAGTGGCTCAAATGCATTGATGCTAGCTTTGTATGTTCTGAGTTGAACAGTAGCCGGATGAAAACGCATTCGGCTGGGCTGAATTTGAGAATAATTTGGGGGTGAGGTATTTCAATGTCAAATGATGAAAAATCGAGACGGATGGGAGACACTTTCCAGCTGCTTGGGAGATTAGGGACGCATAAAATATTAGCATGAAAGGGGTTTTATTTGCAAAATCATTGCAGGAAATATTTTGCAGGTTCTCAAATATGTAGAATTCCGGCCAAATTTGAATTGGAAAATCAGGACTTGGGGTGACTTTAAATGCCTGTGTAGTTCAAATGACTGGTTCTGTGGAACAGTTGGTTGTGGTTTGTAAATAGCTAGACCCCTGCAACACAGAAAGTACAACAACACAATTTTAGCTGTGGAAAGTTTTTATTTTCGGTCAAAGTAAGCTTGCACGGGGTCCCAAACTCTGGCGGAAGCCTCGGAAACTGTCCCCTGCGCCCAAAAGGTTTTATATGGGCGTTAGTAAAATTGGAAAATGTATAGTTTTGAAGTTATTGTTTGTTGAATATTTTGTTTGGAAATGATTAAACGGTGTTCACTGTTACAGGAAACTTTTATTTTGTAGGTTGATGCCTCGAATTTACGAGGATATTTGATGATAGGAAGGTGGTCGTTCGGAGACCAGGGCATGTTTATCGAATAACTTACCTTTAGCGTTTGATTTTGGTGAATATTTTAACAATTATGGCAAACCAAACGTTTCATTTGTAATTTAGTAATAAATAGAAAAATATTTAACCAAACGTCATAAGCTGGTATGACGTCATTAGGCTATCATGTTCGCTTTGTCTCGTGCTTATTATTAAAATTGTCATAATATGATTACCTTTATATGATTACTCTAAGTTATAGTATGTTATCCCAAACCCGGATGGTCTCAAGTTCAGCAGTTGGCTTATAGCTATCTTCAAGGCTTGGGGGCTTATAGTCTCCAAGAGGATCAAGAACAAGTTCCAGAGTGTAGCCTTCTTAAAGTAAGAAAACAGGACTAATAGTTCTATCCAACAACAGGAGATTTTTAGTTCCAAAAAGGTAATCTTATTTGAAATATGTTGCAACGTCCTTTTTGACTGGCCTGAAAGCCTTCTTCATAAAGTCGGGGGGATTTTTGTGACAGTCTATTTACTGTCTGACCCGTATGGTATCCCGGGTACGGTAAGGTGCGGTCACATCAATTATATTTATAAAACCAGGATATTACAAATAATGAAGATATCGGTGGCGGATCCCGGGTGGACGGTGCACGTACCCACCCCCCTCCCACACCCTTCTTTTATTGTCTGGAGGTGGGTATCAATGTTTATGTTTTTCTTGCGATTTTCGGACCAGGAGGTTTTCTGATTTTTAAGAGTTCGTCATGTCTATTTCAGATCTACGAGTATAGAAGGGGCATTTACGTTGGTTGTATTTGATCATTTTTTCGGGAATAGACAAGTGGCAGTGGGATATCTGCCAAGGTTGTTGCACACATTTCGAAGGTTGTATTTATTTAACTTTATTTTTAAAGTATATTGATATGGAAGATAAGTATCATTTGGAAAATATTTGTTGTAGTTAAGTAATTGACTGAACTAGTTGTTTGTATTTTGATTACCCATAAAGACAGAGGTTTATTTTATTTAATTTATTTTATTTGGCCTCTGTTGGTAATCACATTGAAAATATTTGTTGTTGTTCAGTATTTGACTGAACAAGTTGTAAGACAACCAACAGTTTTATTATTATATGAAATGAATAATACGATTCGGCAATGGATGCCATAATCCCCAAAAATGCCTTGGATACGTGGAATGTACAATGAGAATATCAGTGGCGTATCCGGAAGGCGTTCCCCAAACCGCCCCCGTCGTCCCATTTTGTACTTTTGTTAATTTTGGAGATGTGATTGTCCTTTTTTATGAGGTCTTCTTGTTTTTTTTCAGATCTACATGAGCTTATTTGGTCAAAGTTTCAGGAATAGGCAACAGGGGATCTGACAAACGGTTTTTGCACGCATTCTGAAGGTTGTAATTATTATTAAATAATTTTAATACTTAAAAATTAACAAGTTGTTTGTATTTTTGATTGCCTATTGACAGTGGTTTATTTGGCCACTGTTGTTATCATATTGAACATATTTGTGTTTTTTTTCAGTAATTGACTGAACAAGCTGTTTGTATTTTTGAATGCCCATTGACAGTGGTTTATTTGGCCTCTGTGGTAATCATTTTGAACATATTTGTTGTTGTTCAGAAATTGGCTGAACAAGTTGTTTGTATTTTGATTGCCCATTGACAGTGGTTTATTTGGCCACTGTGGTAATCATATTGTGTTCAGCAATTGGCTGAAGAATTTGTTTGTATTTTTGATTGCCAATTGAAAGTGGTTTATTTGGCCACTGTGGTAATCATATTGTGTTCAGCAATTAGCTGAAGAATTTGTTTGTATTTTTGATTGCCTGTTGACAGTGGTTTATTTGGCCACTGTGGTAATCATATTGTGTTCAGCAATTGGCTGAAGAAGTTGTTTGTATTTTTGATTGCCCATTGACAGTGGTTTATTCGGCCACTGTGGTAATCATATTGTGTTCAGCAATTGGCTGAAGAATTTATTTGTATTTTTGATTGCCCGTTGACAGTGGTTTATTTGGCCACTGTGGTAATCATATTGTGTTCAGCAATTGGTTGAAGAATTTATTTGTATTTTTGATTGTCCGTTGACAGTGGTTTATTTGGCCACTGTGGTAATCATATTGTGTTCAGCAATTGGCTGAAGAATTTGTTTGTATTTTTGATTGCCCGTTGACAGTGGTTTATTTGGCCACTGTGGTAATCATATTGTGTTTAGCAATTGGCTGAACAAGTTGCTTGTATTTTTTATTGCCCGTTGACAGTGGTTTATTTGGCCACTGTGGTATCATATTAAACGTATTTGTTGTTGTCTGGAATTGACTTAGAAAGTTGTTTGTATTTTGATTGCCCATTAACAGTGGTTTATTTGGGCATTGTTGGTTATCACATTGAATTGACATGCTGTTGCTCAGTATTAAACTGAACTATTTGAATTCTATAATTTATCCGACTGCTTTGCTCTGCCGATGAGGACTAGTATAAAATTTGTTTGGCTGTTTTAATTGTTGAAATTTGTTTTTAAGCAGAAATGTTTCATTTTATAGATGCCGAAGGGAAAATGTCGTCGCGTAGAGGTCCAGGAAGCGCTCTCTTCTCTCGCGGGAGCATCAGGCTCTCAGCAGTGACAATTTTGTTTACTTTGAGGTTTGCGATTTTAATTTATTTTAAACATGCTGAACTTTTTATAGATGCTTAAATTAAAGTCGTCGCAATGAGGTAGAGGATGCGGCCTTTTCTTTCTAGCTGGGGCGCCAGAGAGTTCAACTGCAGAGAATGTCTCGAGAGGGGTGGTCTTATTGTTTGATGATCAACTGGATGATGCGACCAGGCGGGTGGCGAAGCACGCTGGCAAGAATGACGAAGTCTGCTTTTGGAGGGACCTATAGTTTGGATCTCAGATCTACAGGATGGGCAGATAAGTCGGTTATATTTGGTCATATTTTCTGGAATAGGCAATGGTAACAGGGTATCTGGCAAGGTTGTTTCACCGTTTCAGGGTGGTATTTATATTAAAAAGATGAAAAGGGAACTTTGAAAGCCATCAAGCACGACAAATATGGAAATATTGCAGGCTCAGTTTGATTGAGCCTGTTCATGGTCAGTAATAGAAATGCTAATTACTGCCCACTTTAATTATTTGACAATATATTGAGTGGAAGATAACACATTGAACAAACTTGTTGTTAAGTTATGGACTGAACTAGTTGCTTGTATTATGATTGCCCATAGAGAGTGGTTAGTTTAAACTTATATGTTTTACATTGATTGTGAAACAAGTTATTCCAACCTATATTAATCATGCTCGATGACTGCTTCCTGGGTTTCCTACCAGTACTCGCACCGAATGTGGATAGAGGAAGCCGCAGAGGAACCTCGTCCCCGATGGGACTCGAACCCGCAGTCTCCCGATCTCTACCCCTAGACCACTGATCTTCCAGAGAGTGGTTAATTTGGCCTTTGTTGGTAATCACATGAAAAATAAACTTGCACCGTTGTTTAATATTTTTAAGAAGTGGCACCTAATGCCAGAAGTTATTTTCTACTATTTCGGTGGCGATATGGCATAATTATGTACGTATTATGCCATGTGGCGGTTAAGTTGTCGCCACCAGCCTTTCGCAATATAATTAATAAGAAGAGAACCAAGTGTGCTTCTGGTCCCAGGGCTACTTTCTTCTCTATCTTAATTGAGTTTGTTGTAATTAGCAAATTATTCTGGTAAATTGTTGGAGCCATGGCCCTTACTCCCTTTCAAAATAAAACGAAACAACAAAACATTTACTTCAGTGTTTGTATTGTTCTTTAAGGATTATTTCCGCTTGTAATTAATTACTTACGCAATTTGCTAGCTATTCCTTTGTCTATAGCCAGACCAATAATGTTCGCTATTAAAGCTAGTATGGATAGAATTAAACCAACAATTCCGCAAATCATTTTATAATTATAATAAAATTAGTAGAAACCGCTAAAAATGAAAGATATTCAGTGTATTAACAAATCTTCACAACGATACGGTTACATATCCCGAGTGCTAAAATAATGCTATCGTTAAAACTGTAATAGATAAAGGCAAATAAATTATCTAAAAGATAACATGATATTGCGTCGTCAATAACCTTGATCACTGTTCGTACTGAACGCGTGTTGCAATATAAATTTGCGCTTAACTTGGGACTAGAATTGAAAATTTGGAACAAACTTATCCGTAGACAATATGTCGCCACTGATTATATGTACACATTCAAAATGCGTACAGTTTACTTAAAGAGAACTATAGTTGAATTTAGTTTCAGATAATGCGATGAGAGTATTTAAAGTTTCCATTATTGCAAATGAACAGGCTAAATTAAATTGAACCTTATTTTTGAGCTGCAGTATCTTTATATGCGTAAAAGTCCATTTCACTATCATTCGTTTTGAGTTATTGTATAGCTATAAAGACGAAAGTATTTTCAGGAAAACATATTACAGAAAAAACATAATTTTATAATAATTAAGGCCCGTTTATACAAAGCGCGAACGCGAATGCGTCCAACGCGAACTAACGTGACTTTTGAGCTGTTTTGCCAATCAAATTGAACAAGCGGGAAACCTATTATTATAAGCTATTAATGGGAACGGTCAGTCGTACAAATTTCTATTTGTGGAAACGATGCCAGGGAAGTACTTGCTGATTGGTTGATAGCAAAACAGCCGCGTGACTTTCTGAAAAAAATCGCTATGGGACAATCAAGGCGTTCGCACTTTTTTGAACGGTTCCTCTTCAAGTAACCAAACTATTTCATGACGAAAAATCGCGTTCGCGTTCGCGCTCTGTATAAACGGACCTTTATACAAACAATATTTAATGATAAGTACATGTTACTCGTAACACGTAAACAATTGTGTATGTTCATATTGGTATAGATATACCATATTTTCGCAGTTCGAATGATAGGTAATGGAACGTCAAACTGAACAGGCCAAGGTTTATTTCTTATAGGTGCAAAACGAACTGACGTATTATATTGCTCAATTATCTAACATTTTATGTTGCTGGATTCGCGAAATAAGACGCAGACATTAGCCTTATAGATGGAAATAAAAACTGTACAACTTACGTTTTATTAAGAATTGCATGCAACGAGAGTAGAAACTTAAGTATATCTTTAAGGGTAGAAACTTTTTTCTAGTGGTTTCAAAAAGCTCTTCTGCATTCTTATTTACTTGATCTTTCTACGACTGTTAGGCAAGATGTTATCAGAACGGATAATTTACAGCACGTATTCCAGTTAGGTTCATACTAAAAAGCGCCGCGCCCTGTCTGATATTCTTTGAGCCTTGCTCTAAATTCAGAGCGCCCTAAACAAAATTATGTTGTTTGTTTTAAGTGGGTAAATGTTATCTATTAGCTGATTTAACCTGCCACCTAATTTACAACTTTGGAAATAATCGTGATAATGTGCGGGTTCGCTCCCAGCTAAAGGCAGTATCATTTGATTATAAATGTTACCAGGTATGCGTTCAAAACCGTAAAAGTTACAATGATGACAAAAAGAAAGCATTCCATATGTTATGTGTCTGATTTAGGTAACAGTTTTCATAAAAAAATTCTTGGTCTAAAGTTTCTTTGTCTAAGATCCCCTATCAAAATTCTATTCTGTCTAGTTCCGCCCATTTTTTCTCGTTTAGGGCAAATTCATTGTTTTATCTGGGGACCATACGCCGCTGAACATGGAATGGTATTAATCTGAAATTACCTCATTGAAGGTTCCATGTTCACCGCCATATGCATACCATCGGTTGGGATGGATCAAAATTGTACTGTTTATTAGTGTAAATATTAATTTGCTCTCAACCCGGGATTAGGCGCGTGGGCAGTAATATGCAATCCCATTTCTGCCCATGAACAGGCTTAATCAAACCGATCCTGCAGTATTTTCATATTTGTCGTGTTCGGTGACTTTCAAAGTTCCCTTTTCATCTATTTGGTACCATTTATGTTGTGAAAGATTGAAGCAGTAACGAGCAAATTTCATGTTAAGATATGAATCTTGCATTCATGATATGTTTATCTGTTTTGAAGTTGTTTGTTTTTACTTATCGCGAAAACCTAACATAGTTCGTGAAAGTTTTCGTGACACCTTATAATAAGTGTTGGCAGTTTTTTCCCTCCATACTAATAAGCAACAGGTTGTGTTTAGATATTTACTGTTTCCATGAATTCCTCCATTATTAAAGTTTAAATTTTAATTGTTTTCGTGACAGTCTTATTATTCGGTGGCTTTCAAAGTCCCTTTTTCATCTATAATATGAACTAAGGCACTGGCTCTCTCGGAATCGACGAATCAAAAGTGATGGATATCGTATGTTTAACAGTAAAACAAAAAAAAACAAGTCATTGTTGTCTCTTTTACTTTTAAAGCAAAACCGGTCAAGGTTCAACTCTATATCTTAATGAGGTGAATTCTTCTGTGAAGTTTGAAAGAGTTACCGTGTTTTTGAGAAAAAAGTAAAATATGCATATCAAGAATCGCCACACTCACAAACACATCCTCCCTACGCAGCGATAAAGAAGAGAGAAAAAAATAGCATGTTGTTTTAAGTATGTCAATTCAAACAAGACGCCATAAACAATTAACGAAATAGAGAACCCTTAGGGTTACCGCTTTGGAACGGTCAGTGACAAAACAAAATGCCACTGGGTGGTTTAAACCTCACACTTGCCCCAACAGGTTCTCATATCAACAATCAATTGTCTTGATGAAATAACTCCAACACACCCATCGGCTTAACAAAGTTTCATGCAAAAGCGCACAAACATATAAAACATAAAATGCTAACAGCATTGCAAAGCAAACTCGGCGAGTACTCGATGATCTTATCAAGATAAGAGTCCCTGGATTCAAATTAGCAAGAACACGATGACAAAGATAAAAAAGAAATCGAGCTTCTAGGTTCTTTAAAGAAAAGATTTCCCCATAAATCTTCATAAACTCTAAACCAAAGAGGTAAGCTTAGTGATCAACTGTAGACGGTTTTATCACCGGGCCTGCATCTATAGTGCTGTCGGATATCATGCTGGTATCCTCGCTTTTTTAATTTACAGATGGTTTTTACGAATAACCGGGGGAAATTAATATTGCCGTTTATTTTCTTAAGTTTGTAAATTCAATCTCCATAAAAACTGGCTGTAAAATACCTTGTTACAATAGTGATTTTAAACTGCACCTGTATTTTTGAATTTAATCTGGGTATCGGCGATAAAACTTGCAAAGGTTTTCCTTAATTTATGATACCGATAACCTTGTTTTAAAAGTTGTTCTGCTATGCAAAGATTACGTTCGTGAGTGATAATCAATATCTTAAAATATAAATTAAAGTAGTTCAGTAGTATCTGCTGAAATATGCTATTGAATAACGAAAAAACTTTTAAAATAGACTATAGCATAGCATACGTACATGTAAAACGATGATGATCACGTTGGGTGGGTAGGAGTTTAATCATTAAGGTAATGTTTGTACCAAAGAAACTGGTGTATTTTTGCAGCGGAAAATATGTTTTACCACTAACCGCTCTGTCTCGGTAACCCTTCAGATGCTCGCAGATTTGTTGCTGTGTTATTTTATATTTTTATAAGGTTTTGCTCTATTGATCCTTTATTTTTTGCTGTGTGTAGAGCTTTTGTTGTATTTGTTTTCCTGATTCATTGAAGAGGACGATTTCATCACAAGGAGGTTTGTGAAAATTACATAATAAAACGTGAAATATGCATATCAGGAATCGACACACTCACAAAACACAGCCTCCCCACGCAGCGAAAACGAAGAGAGGAAAAATGAGCATATGTTTATAAGTATGTCAAATTCAAATAAGACACAAATAACAATTAACGAAAATGCGAACCCTTGGGTTACCGACTTTGGAACGGTCAGACTGGGGCTAAAAACGATTACAATCTTGCCACAAACCTTTTAATGTCATCAACTTACTCTTCTCAAATACACAAAAACCTAAAAAGATAGGTTCAGAGACCTCATTCTTCCATCAAAATAAAAAATGTCGAAAGATGCCAAGAATTGTTAGTCATGGTAAATATTTTAAGATTTTACAATCACAGTTGATAGTAATGACAATGACATATGATTGAACAATATGTAATAATACTAGTAGATATTCAAATGAGTTAGTCAAGTCACTATATTTGCTCGTAACTGCCCCGAGCACCATGATCGCAAAAGAAGAATATTGTTGCAAAAAGGCTCAGGCATCCGGCAACAATGCAAGCACCAAATCCAGCATGTGGGGTAAGCTTGTGACCCTCCAAAACGTTCTCGAGAAGATTTTTCACAGAATTGCTGGTTACAAATATGCATGCCCCAACTATCACTGCAATACCTGTAAAAGACACGATACATAACATTTAGTTAACAATTTGTGAAGTATCTAATTGACATATCCATAACCATTTTGTATCAAGCTTGAAGATTACAGCATGTTTCTAAAATGTTTTTTGTCGCTGTTGACTGCCGATATCATATGGGGCGCGTCACGGGAAAAGGTACCTTCGGCTAGTTGACGTCAATACTTGAAATGACGTCATAAATTTGAGCAGACGACATTATTTATTATGCATTTCGCGATAAAAATATCATTTTATTGTCAAAATGTGTAAGAAAAACACCTGTTTGTTATGAGGAATTTATAGATAGTTGTAAGATTTTTGTAAATATAGTAACAACTAAAATGTCACTAAATATGACCGTAAGTACCTTTTCCCGTGGCGCGCCCCACGTATGATCATTCTTTATAGATTATGTGTAATTCTAGTAATATTTTGATATTAAGAAATTTATATCTACGAGGATTCATATCTTTCCAGAGAAACAAAATGTCTAAACCATATTTTCGTATTCAACAAACTTTCATGCACTCTCATACGTTACGTAAAATGTCTACGTTAAGAAAGACATGCAAGAGACTTACTGTTTGTACCCTTATAGTGTGTATTTTTTTTGTCATTGCTTGTTGGCAATGTTGTCATAGATTAACATGACTTATGTAAGTTAAACTCTTAAAATCGCAGATCACATTACTTTTAAAACTCAATTCTAGGTTTTGTTGGAGCACTTCAGAACTATATATTGCATTAGTTCAAACACATTTTAATATAGTATTAACCTTATTAAATAGTTTATTATAAGTGTGCAGATTAATCAAACCTGCATTTTCCCCTCGTGAACGATATTTTATTGGGGCTTATTCCAAAGCTGAATAATTTATTTAAAAAGACGATTTCTGTAGAGGTATAGTTAACCTGCAATAATTGTTAAAACTCCGGCAAACTTAAACAGTGCATTATTCTCCCGGGCGCAGATGTTGATAAGAGCCAGTGTCACTGCCGCAAACAGGAGCAAATCTCCTACAACCACAAGCCCTCTTGTTTCGTCAAAAGCAGACGCTGGAATGAGAAAAGTATATGGAATTAATCAATTATAAGAACACTTTAAAACTATCCATTAGTGGCAGAAAATCGACGGTTTTTACTTATGTTAGACATTTGCACTGAGAAAATACTTATTTTAGGCGCCTCTACTTAAACCTACGGTATAAGTGAAGACGAATATTGTTTCGTAGTCAGGATACTATCGCAATGCAGCAAAATATTAAGCTCAATATGAAATTACCAATTGATGTTGTTTTACTTATTAGCCAACGGCTATAGTAATCACAGACCTTTCAGCAGGTGCGCTCAAATGAAAAAGTCGAAGCACAGCTTCCGGTTGACGTCAGAAAAGAGTTCCAAAAGCAAACATAGAAAATCAGTTGTTAAAGATCATTTAAATTGATTGCTTTCATAGAAAAAAGAGTTAAACACCTCATCAATAAAAGAAACAAAGGCACAGTGATATTATCTATATAATGATTAAATAAACTGCGTAATACTATGTGTAAGACAATCACAATGACGTCAAATAGCAATATTTTGAAGGCATATTCTGAACGCAGATTGGAAGTATTTCAGTTTTTTGGGGGTTAATTTTGCTTCATTTAAAATATATAACGTGTCGATAGTTTTACGTATCTCCCTTCGATTGTGATACCTAAATACTGAACACTTTTGAAGTAGATATTTTTTGAAGAAATAGAGCAGTCTAGGCTGTCCAGCGTATGTTTTTGTGCGGATTTAAATAGTGAAATTCATGAAATGATGCAAAATGTTTTTTCAGAATGTGGAATTAACATGGGAGAAAGTACGTGAAATCCTGAAAGGATTACAAATAAACACAGGCATGGACAAACATTTTTAATTACAGACACTGTAATTTTGGAAAGTTCAGAAAAGAGTTATGAAACTGTATCCCCAAAATTGCATGTATGCGGTCATTGTATGCATAAATGTGCAATCAACAAAAAAAAGTTTTGCATATTTTGCATTAAATGATTTGTTTAAAACCAGCTGCATGAAAACACATCTGATTATTAATTATATTTTCTGGTGAGGATGCAAAGATAGACACTTCCACTTCCAGCACTTTAGAAAACAAAGTTCTGTATCACACCGACAGTTACACTGTTCAGGTTTACAAGTTTTAACAATGTAAATTGTTGTATTTGTTTGCAAGAAGGAAGTGTCTCCTCGACCGGGCCATCGTCCAAGTTTACAAGTCTTAACAAGGTAAATTGTTGTATTTGTTTGCAAGGAGGAAGTGTCTCGTCGGCTGCCGGTCGAGGAGACAATACGGGTACCGCTGTCTCCTCAACCAGTTCAAGAATTGATATTTGATACTATATTCGCCCGTCTAAGTCATAAATTTTGTTTGAATTTGAACATGAACTTGCAAGAATAGCTGAAATTAGCTTCCTAAGTCTCAATGATACACAGACAATATGGCCAGGAGATTTGGCCCAGATTAATGAACTTAACAGACCAGGACATGCAGACTATACGGCATGGAGTCAGAAACAAACGGCCAAGCTTTAAGACCATACCGCCCAGATATACGTTTATTTAACATTTTCCAGATATGAAATCAAATAATGCAGCATCTTTAATTTTGGAAAAACTATAATTTTTGTTGCTCAAAAATTGTTGAAATTTATTTATTTTATTTTTTTTTTTCAATATGACCACTTCAAACATAAAGAAACCGGTATCTTTAATTTTGAAATAACCTATTTTCGCTAGGTGATTATCGCAGTTAAAGGAAAACTTTAAATGACAATCAGTGTAGTGATTAAACTTGCAAATTAACCATGTCTGACTTGATTTCCCACATCGGGGATTTCAATAATCAATAGATGCAGATTCTTGCATCTAGTTTTTTCCACATTTGAACCCACCTGAATCTGAGCTTGGGGTCATTTTGATGCATGAAAATTAAGGATACATGGTCAAATTTTGTAAGAATAAAGATAAATACAATGTTTTGTGTTGTAGACTCTATTGCATTTTAATTATGAAGTTAATACTTATTTGACCCCTGAACATATATTAAAATGAAGTTAAAACACTTTTGTAAGTAGTTACAATGTAAGTTCAATCAACACAATTAAGATATGTCTTGCAACTATTTGATTATGACCCCTTAAAAATCTCCACAGGGGTTAAACAACTCTTGGTTTCAAATCCCTGCACCTCTTAAAAGACTCTTTTTAACAAGTAAAGAACAGTTGCCGGCTCATTTGATGTGATAAAGTTGTGAAGAAAAAAAATATATTTAAAAGAAAATATAATACTTAACCAGGGGTTCCTCTACATGTATGTGCTAAATCTGAAAAGTCATTTTCATGTCATTTTAGCGGATTCAGCCAAAAAGTAAAGGGTTAAAATGCAACAAACATGTGCACAATATTAATCACTATTATTGCAAAATATGTCCACTTTTCTAAATTCTCATCAAAATGACCTCATACTCAAAATGGTGTTGGGCGGGTGTCAGATGTGAAAAAAAATCTAATATGCTTGCATCAAAATGCAAGAATCTGCATCATGTGTCCCTAAATGATATTTTGTAATGAAATTAATTTTTAGTTAAATGGCATTAAAAGTGTTAACCCTTTCCTTGATATATATGCATTTTTACGTGTGTGCGACCAGTGTAGATCCAGATCAGCCGGCACATCCAAGCCATCTGATCAGGATCGGCACTGATCGCTTTTTGGTCAGAAATAACCTATTTAATGAATAAAAAGAGAACAGTTTAGATCCTGATCAGATGGAACGGATTTGCCTGCTGATCTGAATATAAACTTTTTGCCCTAGCAACACAAGTGTATCTATACAGGAAAGGGTTAATATTTCTGACAACAAACAAAGAATAAGTTATCTGCATTAAAGGGAGATGTAAAATCGGTAAAATTGTACACAGATCGATCTATGTAACACTTACGTGTATTTTTCACTAAACTCTACATTTCAAACCCTCCAGGAGGAAGTTTTCGGTTAATTTTACCATTTTACCATTATTTTACAATTCTATATTTAGCGATCATGGGAATGTCACGTGGCGACGCTGATAGTCGGCCAGGTACACCGAATGCGTATCTTGGTTGAAGTGATCACGTGACAATCCCAAAAACCACCGCGGCTTTACGCGGGAAATACAGAAATAGCTAACCTAGGAGCGTCGCAAAGGATAGGAAACACCATTTATATATCTTTCTTATAAAATATTGGTTTGAAATATTTCGGGTGTATATCAATATTTGAGCTTCAAAAAATAATATTCAACTGATTAAAACCCTTTTGGCAAATCTGTTCCATTCATCAATCCTGCACATCTCTTTTTAACTCATAGTAACTGAAATAGCATTATGCAGTAGAGTAATTTCTGAAATAGATTTTAGTTGAAGATGATAATATTCATTAAGAAAGATTGTTCATGTCATTCTTAGGGGCAAAACTAAAAATGATTGTCCCTTTGAGCCCCTTTCTGCCATATATAATAATATGTCTTGTATTACACTGATCATGTCACTTTGAGCCCCTTTCTGCCATATATAATATATGCCTTTTATCACATGTGTATCTAGTGCAGATCCGGATCAGACTGAACATTTGTGCCATCTGATCAGGATCTACACTGGTCACATCTTGTTTATAAAAAACCTTATGAATCTTAAACTGAACAGTGCAGATCCTGATCAAACAGCACAGAGATGCAGGATGATCTAATTCTACACTGTTTGCCCATGCCATAAACTTAAGGTGCATATATGGCGTTAAGAGTTAGAAATGGATTTTCTGTGCAAAATACAAGTATTCCATGTTTTATGTCAACTCTTTCCTGGTTAGTAGACATAAATTAGTATGCATAAGTCTGTATTAAGGGGCCTACATGGGTACAGCTTTTATTCCATGTGTGACAAGGTTAGACCATATCATCTTGCATATCAGAGGATCAGAGTCTGTTTATGTTTAGATCTTTTAGGTACATGTACTTTCTGATCAAGGTTCAAAGAGTGTAGATTCAGATCAGATGGATGCCGCACATGCATTAAAAGGTCTAAATAGAGTTGACAGATAACAGTGGGAAAGGGTGTTTAGTGTTTTGCTAATGAAACGAATAAAAAGAGCCCTTTTATCTGATTTATTAGATTGGACACTTCCTTAAAATATGATTACATTAACAAAATGCTGAGTCAGCTGAATCCCTGTGACACATTGTTATACATGAAACCATGATAAAATAGCCTTTCACAGGGTCCCTGTGTAATTACTTTGAAAGTGGAAATAATCAAGAAAAAAAGGTGAAATATGCATGTCAGGAATCGCCACATTCAGAAAAAAAAGCCTCCCCATACAGTCAAGAAGAAGAGAGGGGGAGAGAGCATGGTTAATAAAATAATCAGTTTCAAAAAGACACCACTAACAATAAACAAAAATGAGAACCCGAGGGGTTACCGCCTTGGAACGGTCAGTGGCAAATCAAATTGCCAC
Organism: Corbicula japonica; assembly: GCA_038501625.1. Taxonomy (NCBI): domain Eukaryota; kingdom Metazoa; phylum Mollusca; class Bivalvia; order Venerida; family Cyrenidae; genus Corbicula; species Corbicula japonica. The sequence goes on from JAZAYU010000841.1 coordinate 59,993, forward strand.
TGGGGGTTTAAACCAGGTTCTAGGGTGCACCAACCTCACACTTGCCCCAACAGGTTCTCATATCACAAAACAAGTACAAGTTGTCTTGGTGAAAAGACTCCAACCCACTTATCTGCTTAACAATGTTGCATGCAAAAGCACACAAACATATAAAACATAAGAAGCTAAGAGCATTGCAAAGCCGAATGGGGTACTCAATGATCTTACCGAGACCAGAGCTCCTGGAGTAAAATCAGCAAGAACACGATGACAGGGATAAAAGAAACAAATCGAGCTTCTAGGTTCTTTTAAGAAAAGATTTCCCCATTAACCTCCATAAACTCTTAAACACCTGCCACCGTCGTGCAACCAAAGAGGTAAGCATAATGATCAACTGTAGAAGGGTTAATCACCAGGCCTGCAGAGCGCTGTAAAATATCATGTTGGTAACCTTTCTTTTTAAATTTACAGATGGTTTTTACGAATAACCGGGAGAAATTAACACTGCCTTTTGCTCAGCTGTTAACATTTGCTCAATGGTTGCAAGTCAATTGATGCAAATGCAACTGCCAAAATAGCTTACTTTGGCTCTTTCAAGGGCCACAACTCTGAAACCCATTATGGAATCTAGCCTGTTCAAGAAAGGACTTGCTCAATGGTTGCAAGTCAATTGATGCAAATGCAACTGCCAAAATAGCTTGAGAAATACAAAGAAAAGAAATAAGCGATAATAATATAAGAAATGAATATAAATTTGCTAACCCTACAATTTCCATACTATGATTGTCACAAAAAATTGTTGTGCCTCTTTCATTTACTAAATGACATTTATAAGGCCACTGGCATTGCTTTAAGTTGTGATGTATTGCTATAAAGCATGAATTTAATATCATAATACCATCATCAAGTTCAACTACTGTCAAGCATCCTTACATGCCTTTCATTGTTTGTAATGAATCGAAATTGTGTAAATATTAAGTTGCATTCCACCAAGGGCTAAGCATTCTGTGCTACAGGCAGTGATGTATTTTGATCCTGATATTGCTCGATCAAACAGCTTGTAATAGTTTTGTATTTGTCCTGTTCGATTGCTTTTATTGTTCTTTTTTCATTTATTTCAGTAGTTCGCCTAAAATTATTTTTAAGCTCATCTGTCACATAGTGACAGGGTGTCTTTTGTGATCACCTTTCGTCCGGCGTCCGTTCACCATTTTTTTTCACACTCTAGCGGTCTTAATTTTTATCCAATCTTCTTTAAGCTTGGTCAGAATGTTTATCAATGATACCTAGGTCAAGTTCTAAACTGAGTCATGTGACCATGAAAACTAGGTCACTAGGTCAAATTATAGAAAAAGATTGTCCACACTCTAGCAGTCTTAATTTTGGTTCGATCTTCTTCAAGCTTGGTTAGAATGTTTATCTCAATCTTATCTAGGTCAATTTCCAATCTGGGTCATGTGACCTTGAACACTAGGTCACTAGGTCAAGTTATAATAATAGCTTGTCTGCATTCTAGTGGTCTCATTATTGGTCTGATATTCAGTTTCATTACTATTAGATCTTGGTTCCTTTCTTGAAACTGCATATTGCATTATGAATTCCAGAGTTATGACCCATAAAAGTGACAAAATGAACTATTTAGACCTTGTCTGCACAATAGCCTCATTTCTTATTTGAATTTAATCAGACTTGTACAATAATTGAGTTACTATAAGATCTCGGTTCCTTTCTTGAACAGGCTAGATTCCATAATGGGTTTCAGAGTTGTGGCCATTGAAAGAGCCAAAGTAAGCTATTTTGGCAGTTGCATTTGCATCAATTGACATGCAACCATTGAGCAAATGTTGACAGTTGAGCAACCCAGGATCCTATGGACTCTTTTGTTTAATATTTTGATCAGTTATATTATGGATGGTTTCTGCATTTTTGCAAGCATATGGCATATCTTCCATGGAGTTTCTTCATTCTGTTCAGTTATTATGTATCTACAATGGCTGAAATAAAACTGGAATTCCTGTTACAATGCATATTATGGGTTTGTTTTATTTTGATTATGTTTACGCTCCATTGGCTTCCAGCACTTTCAGTGCTTTGATATTATTATCAAGGTTGGGAAACATGTTATCATAGCAGAGGTCATTGTGTATCTATTTTATGCACATAATTTAAAAGTGTCGTATTCAAATGGCTATAATATGCAATATTGTATCAATACAATATGTTTGTTGATGTATTAATTTCGTTATAAGACACCATATTATGTTTTAAAGTGGCTGACAGACGACGTAGGAATGATCTATGAATCTGTTTTGGGCTGTCAAAGTTACAGTTACATTGTATCACCAAGACTTAAGATAAGTGCCCAAGGTTATAAAACTGAGCATGGAAACCAGTCTCAAATGTCACCATTTCAGCCAATCAGATGCTTGAGGTTTGAGACTGGTTTCCAATCTCAGCTTTAAAACCCTTGGACAAGAATATGGATCAGCAGCTAGAGTAATCATGATATAAAGCATTTTCATTAGTATTGGTTTCTAGGAGTCTACATGTTTGATGGGTTCTATGGGTTCTCTTGGATTCTATGTTAATTCAGTCATATTTAAACGTAATTTTCTTTGATTAAATATTATTCTTAGGCAATCTAAGTGATGTTCTCTGGGTCTGGCCAATATACACTAAATCTGAAAAATATAGGACATGACTTTTCAGGACAAAGGAATAAAATCTGCAAAAAAACGAGCTCTGTTCCTCTTCAACATTCGGGTCACGTTACCGAAGGCTTTTGTCGTAACTCTGCAATTTATAGACCAAATCAGTATACTCGGTGAAAAACAAATGTAATAGGTCCTGTCTTGCAATACCAGTTTTGCTATCAAACTCTAACTATTGACGGAGATTTCGATGAAAAACAAAGTCTTTATCTTTCCGCGTTGTCACAGGCCGTAATCTTTAAAAGTGCTATATAAATAAATTTTGACTTACACTGTTACTATACAGTTAGCATACAGTGCATAGGCTGAAAAACTTTTTGTTATATTTATAATTAGAATTACTACAACGATTACAAACGCAGATATCAATAAATAATGTTATTGTTTTATCAACGTGTGCGAGATTTAAAATTAAGTGATTACTTATAACATTCATTTGTTCGATTTCCCAAATGTTCATACCATACTTGTACGATGTTATAATTTCCTTGATACATGTAGCCTGAACGAGATGATCGCGCTATTATTATATGCACGGATCAGCTTTAACATCTTTGATAGTTATTTTGTTTATTATATGTCTTCAAAAACATCGATTTGTAATTGTGTTCCATTAATTTTTTCGTCGTCTTATATAGTTTAAAACTCACCAAGTATTCATGTGCATTAATTTATTCCTGACGAATCTTGGAGTAAATAATATATTTCTGGACGATAAACATGTTAAAGTCATTATCAAGTTAATTATATAGAATGCCTTTAGGAAAGCCAGTGTGGTTATAGCAATTCTTACACAATAAAAGCCTTAACTAAGGCTCATAGTGTATGTTGAAAAATGTACATGTACATGCTCTTCCATCTGTATTTTAATAAAACAACAATAATAAGCTTGATAAAGTAATATTAAACTATTACATTACTTACGTAATTTATTAGCTATTTTTTGGTCTTCAAAGCTTCTACATATTTCTGTTGAAGTAGAAGCTGATTTGATTTCCACACATAATTTCCACAGCCCGAAGAATACACTCCTTTTGTCTTCGTCAGAGCTTGCAGTATAGTGTAGCCAATAAGGTATATCCAGGCCAATAATGTTCGCGATTAAAGCTAGTATGGATATAATTAAACCAATAACTCCGCAAATCATTTTTATAATTATATTGAAATTTGTAGAAACCGCTTAAATAGGAAAGATATGCAGGTATTATCAAATATTTACAACGATACAGGAAGTTAAAATTAACATATCCCAAGTGATAAAATAATGTAACCATGAAAACTGTTATAGATAAAGAGAATCTATCATTGGTATTCGGCGAAGATCAAGGTATCTCAACCCGAGGGTAATGCTTTCCAGACGGAAACGAGGCTGTGCCGAGTTTCCGTCTGGAAAGCATTGCCCGAGGGTTGGGATACCGCGATCTTCGCCGAATACCAATGATTGATTATTTTTCTCACTTACTTCTTGAAGATTTAAACAAAATTCTTTAAAATTTAAAAAAAACGCAAGATTTTAGAGAACTATTTCTTTTGCGTAACTTCCAGTAGGAACGGTAAATCAGCCACGAATACACAGTCATGTCAAAGTTTATCAACCCTAACATGTAAGCCTTCAACAATATCGTTACAAATAAAAGAAAGGAAAAGTTTAAGAATCGTTTTTTTTTTCATTGAATGAAAACAGCTGGTTCATCCTTTGAAAACGGATCTGCGATTTTTAAGGTTATTCGTGATTTCGTCACAATTCAAAATTAAAAAAAATGAATTGTACATACCAGTTGAAATATCCCGATTAAACAGCAGTATATTTCCTGTTTTATTTTCCATTCACTTTCTTCATAGATCCTGATGTTTAACGAAGCTCGCAACAGCGGTATAAGAATGAAACACTCTAAAAAAAGTAGCATTTTCAGACTCATACCACGATAAACACTTCCAAGTTCCAGCGTTGAGAATTTAGCAACCTCCGAGTGTGTCCTTTCCAAATGATTTTTGAAATAAATCCTGATAAAACAAAATCAACAGCTTGCTCTGTTTGAAAAAGTAAACATTCGTTTAATTACGTCACAAAATAAACTTAAATGACGTAGTAATAAGTAGTGTTTGCCCGATTGTCGCCGACAATCGATAATCAGTCGGATAACTTCAACATCGGCGACAATCGAGTCGAATTTTTCAGAATCGATGTCGCTAGGTTAGGCGAATGCATTTTTTCTCTCTTTTCGGTAGTAGCTTGCCGGTAGTTTCTTTCCGTTTATTTCTGAAGGGAGGTAATCCATCAAGACAGTAATGGATGGCAACAATAACGAAGACCTTTTTCCTTACCCGGGAAAGACGACTTCCCGGGTCTGGAAGTATTTTTATTTCCGAAAAATGAAAGATGGAGCTCCAGTTAAAGAAATTTAGACATGAGCAGAGTCATTTGCACGCTTTTCAGGAAATCCTACGCCAATAAAGGTATGAAAATAATACCCCACCCACAATATCACGCGTGTTACGGTTATGTTACCCAAGATATTTTAAAGCCAATTTCGATTTGAGTTCCGATTTTTTTGATACTCGGTACGACAACTAGCCATACAATTTCAGAGCTTACTGAACCCTCCTTTTTCAGTTTAATAATTCTGCAGTTTTTTTTGTGAGAAAAAGTTGATTCTGTGAGAAAGGAGTGGTGCTGTTTGTCAGTTACATATCTGGTGATGTTATTTTTAAATACGACTTTCACGTGTGTTCCATGAATATGTCAAAATTTTGCACAGAAAGTTGTTGATAAAAACATATCCTGGTTTACAGGACAACAGAAAATAAAACATTTTATTTTTTATTATTTCCATTTTAACGTAAATTAAATCAGTATCGACTGATTTGTTTATAACAAAAACTAAAACAGCTAATGAAACAACATGCTCCGATTATCCGATTATCAATCGGTTGAGCCAGCCGATTTTCTCTGATAATCGATTCTGAAAAATCCAGTCGATTCCTAACACTAGTGATAAGCATGTTTTTGTTCGGTGCAGAATCTGAATAACACACTCATTCGCGTTTATATAGGTGAAAGTAAGGCACAAGCTGATAACAAATGTTAATAATCAAAACAAAAGCCGATTTGTTACCCAAATACGAACATATCGCGTATTTGTTGGACCAACTGTATTTCACCCGTACTTTTACCAATGACCAAAATGGCCGAGTCAACAGCGTAGAGAAGTAACTTATGCTTGACCACGGAAGTCATATGATTGACATAGACTAGAAAAAGGAGGGGCCCTTATATTGATAATTGAGGGACCCTGCAATTAATAGGCTTTTGGGAATAATGAGTACCCGACACATCAACAAGTTGGTGTCTGTTTGATAGGTATGAGGAAAACCACCTGATCACTGACCCAGAGAGACTAAATGCCTCTAGTTTCATTAACAGGATACTATGATCGACACTATCAAATGCCTTCTGTAGGTCAAGCAGAACCATCCCAACCATATTTGACTTATCCATCTGAAAACGTATGAAATCAGTTAAATGTATAAGACAAGTTTCAGTTGAATAGTTTCGTCTAAAACCAGACTGATAAGTAAACTGTAAATTGTTATCAGTAAGATATTTTTTAACCTGGTCATAAATTATGCTTTCAAGAACCTTTGAGATAACACTTAAAATATAAACTGAATGAACTTAAATAAACTTATTTTTAATTTACTTATTTCGAACATACTGAAACGAATAATGTTGTCTTTTTTGCAACATGCATGCATGACTTATGTAATGTTACCTTTAATATATTTTACGAATATGAAATACATGTAATGTAAATAATGAAATGATGTGAAATAAAGTTTGGATGCCTTTGATCTGAATTTGAAACTTTACTGATATAGTTAATTATAATTTGGTTAATTTTAATTTTCCTGCGTGTTAAAATTGCAGATTTCAAGAACATCCTTCACTTGGCCATAACCTTTCTAAATCAGTAGACAGATAATTACATTTTCTACCTGATGGCCACCTTTATAAACATGAATTGAACTTAAAACTTACTCACTGGCTTAGGTTATTAAAAGCATTTAGATTTTATCTTAACACGAAAGCTTGTGACACAATGTGCTTGTCAGGCACTTGAACATTTATAATACTTGTAAACTTCAAAAGTTTCAAAGATCCTCATTTCAACATTTTATTATAACTTTATTACGCCTTTTTTACGGGTCAGTATGTGTTATAATATCATACATAAATCCGAATAAAGTAATAACCATCAATAACAGAGCAATACAAGTTTCCTTGGTGCTGGCATATAAAAGTGCAACTTTCTATGACAATGTACGGTTATGCTACCGCAAGAAAATAACACTAACAGAATGTAAGTGTGTGTCGCCCAGGAGCCCTCGTCGTGGTCGCTCGGACGAGCTACTAAGACTGCCGCATCTCGGATACCTCTCTCTCTCTCTCTCTCTCTCTCTCTCTCTCTCTCTCTCTCTCTCTCTCTCTCTCTGTCTGTCTCTCTCTGTCTCTCTCTCTCTCTCTCTGTCTCTGTCTCTCTCTCTGTCTCTCTCTCTCTCTCTCTCTCTCTCTCTCTCTCTCTCTCTCTCTGGATTGCCTTGCTAGTCCAGTATATATGTAGACCTATACTGTTTACATAACTACCGTTACAGTACTGAAAATCAAGAAATTGACATTTTTTGCGTTTCCACTCCGTTTCATTTCCATTTCAATTGGCAACGTTTTCCGCTGCGCTTCCATTCCGTTTCCGTGGCGTTTCCATTCCGTTTCCATTTCGATTAAAACGCTTTCAACGCTGCGTTTCCAGCGTTTTTTCCGTTTCTAGCGTTTTTTTCCGTTTCTAGCGTTTCCAGCGTTCCATTTCCGCGTCCGTGCATTTTTACTGTTTCCACGGTTAAATATTTTCGTTCAACAAATTTCAGTTACTGTTGTAAATGTCAAAACATGTAGATTTCTATCAAATATAATGAAATATGGCGAGAAACTTCAGACTGACATTGCAAAAATTGATATTACAATGTTTGCATCAAGACTAAGACGTGAAGGCGATCCGATCCGGCGAAGGAAAACAACGAGACCTTCTCCATGTAATTTAAATGCTTGTGGGACAGCTTAGATAATGATACATTTATAAAAATCATAAAGCCCTTAGTATGATTCTCTTAAATTCTCTTATAGTGGTATTCATTCGCTCTTGCTTATGATTTAGTTATTTCTTAAAGAAGAGTCAAAATAAGAATGTCACAATGTACATGTAAATTCCCTAAAATTTCGGTAATTTATCTGCCTAGGGCAAATGTTGCCATGACAACTATCAGTGATATCTACATCTTATCGGTAATAAAATCTTCAAATCGCTTACAAAGTTTTATAGACGGTCAATTATGAAATTAGGCATCAATCTGAATTTGACAAAAACTTTAGAATTATTAATATGTAAATTTGAAAACAACTACGTTGTTTTAAAATTAACAGAAGATTATCAATTTTGTTAGCGACCCTATTTCAGCATGGTAGCATTATCACTGCACGTATGTCAAGTCATATTAAATAATTTTACTGAATTATTAGAATCAGTTTGCATACTAGGTAATTTTTAGTTATTTTAAACATTTTACATCAGAATAATGTCAATCACTATCAAAAACGATATAGTTGAAGATTCATATTAAGTTCCCGCTAATTCTCAACGCGGGTCTCACGTGCGTATACATGACTCGAGCTGACGCCAGGACTAAAGTGTTTAAAGAAAATTGTCTACTCGATAATCATGCCTAAAAGTGTATTTACCATTGTATTTCTAACAACACTGTAAACTTTATTGTCTTATGAAGATTTTACATTATTGAGAAAAAAAGCGAAACATCTTAATCATTTAGGTGCCTGGCGTTGTTACCCAACGAGCGTCCCGATACGACTGATACTGATCTTTCGCTATTCATGGGATATTAATTTCAATTCACTTCATATTAATTTAAATATCTGAGTAAGATGCAAGTGCGATGATCTATTGTTGCGTTGTTTTGTTTTTTAAGCATGCATGCGTATTCGAAAAGTAGTTTGTTTAGAAACTGAAACTTTCGAAACAAATATTTCATACAAATTACGCTTATGTAAATTCGGTGTTGCGATATTAAATGTACAAAGTAACTAAGCTTTCTAGAGTTAATTGTTATATTTGTTCAGTATAAACAACAACAAAAAACAACAACAAATAATCGTACAATGTCCACGGGAGATAACCTCTTCTTGACTAACGGGAAAGTGCCAACTGTTGATTATTCAAAGAGAGATCATTTTTTCGAAACTTGCTACTGCTGAATAATTAATTATATTTAGACGAAACGCAACTTGTAATAAATATTGGACCATATTGAAATTAAATGTTATTAAATGTTGTATTTTTCGTGTGCCGTACACTTATTTGGAAACTAAAAATAAACAACAAGATCAGTAATAAATAACAACTATCTACAGGTCAAAGATCACCGCCAGTGCTAATGTAAAAGATCGTACATAATTTTTAATTATTGATAATTGAAAGCCTTTTCAGTGCAGATAGGATTCGACAAAATCTAAATTTGAAACGTTTAGTTTGAAAACAGTTGTTTAAATTTCTGTGATATTTGTTAAATTATTGAATGTTGAAAGCAATATTCTATCTGTGACCGATAAATACATAATTCTGATCGCAAGCATCGTGCCATTCATGCGAATCGTTCTTAGTCCTAAACTAAAACAGAACACAAATACCACCCACGACGAAACCCTTCACGTGCTTCGCGCAAGAAGCGTGCATCTCGTGCAAATCATGTCTTTTTAATTGCACACGTCTGACGTATTGTTAACGTTTATTGTACGTCATATGTATTTTACGTCATATGCTTACGATATAAGCGGCGAGCGAACAACGTGTTTTTCGAACAAATCATGTGGTTTTTACTGCCAAATATTTAGACATCTGATATTATTGTCGGCGTTTGAGTGTAGGTCATATATAATGACGAATGTTAAATTCCTGAAAACATTATTTTCCAAAGTGCAGTTGATGTTTTTTCCTATGAGTAAAATAAACCCTTGCAACATTTTATTTCGTTTTTCATTTTTGAATTCCCGCCGCAAGAAATAAAATAATGTTGAGTTGTCCGTACTTTTTTCTAGATCTCCTAATATCGCGTTTAAAGGCTATAAAAATTTAAAAAAAAACAACACATCTTCAAATTATCAGAGATAAAAAAAATACGTGCACGCATAAACAAAGGTTCAAGAGAAAAATATATTCACCCGAGGTCCATATGCATATACATGTAGCGAAATGTCTAATCTTTCGATAAATGTGTAACAATTGCTCGATCAGCGCTAAAAATGGTAAATATTTAGACTGATCATTACTTGAAACAAGTGTCCGACGAAGCGTCATTTCGAAACCTATTATTTTCGTTACAATTGATTTCGTACAAAGAAACGGTTAGAACGTTACTATAAATAATTGGGTGACCTAGAAACGGTAAAAACGCTACTATAAATAAGCGGACCGTTTCTAGCGTTCCGACTATTCCGTTTTTACCGTTTCTAGCGTTCCAAGCGCTCCGATTATAGCGTTTCTACCGTTTCAAGCGTTCCAAGCGTTTTAAGCGCTCCGTTGCGTTTCCATTTCGACAGCGTTCCGTTTCCATTCCGTTTCCGTTTCCACATAGAGTGAAAAGCGTTTCATTTCCCTTTCCACTCCGTTTCGTTTGTCAATTTTGTGATTTTCAGTACTGTATAAACAAAGTTAACGATAATGTCTCTATGGTTATATAACTATTGTAATAATAAATAGTCTGCAACCACAGCGATAACAGGCCGATACTGTGATTGTATCCGCTGACCCTATCCGCAGGCAGTGTCCAGTTCAAGCTTGACAAACTGACCCACTGACAGTTAAATCGAGTTCGATTTGATATCGCTGTAGTTGCTTATTATATTACAGGCAAAACTGAAGAAATTCATCATTTACCATTAGTTAAGATATTCAAGAATGAGACCAAAAATAAAATAATTATAATAATTATTTTAATGTTTAACACACTCGTCGCAAACAAGCTAGCAGGGTTGAGCACAACTCGATATTTATACCAGTAGACAGTACAATCTCAATCCATCACAAACGAATAGTTGTGCATTTGGCGGTTAACATGAAACCTGCATTGGGATATTTTCAGCTTATTAGCATTAAATGTTTAGCGGCGAATGGTCCACAGATACAAGAATTGTTTGCCCTTATCGAGAAAACAATGTGCGGAACTAAGTAGAATAGAATTTTGAGAATACATATCTTGCATATCACAAATTAAACACTACCTAAAGCTATATTTCCTGGCATATTGAAACCACCCATATTAAAACTGGCCGGAATTTTAAAACAAAGGATAATTTAGAAGTACTATTGACATACATAAATATCGTATATAGTTGTCGCAAGGCGCAAAGGTCAAATAAAATGACATTTAACATAGAGTGCAGGTCTAATTTTCATTCACATATGATTCCATGTTTTACTATATATGTCGCAGCGGTTTACATTACGTGCTTTTACAAATACAACCGTAAAATTGGATTTTAATCGTTTACCTATTTTTGCTAGACTAATGTTTCATCTCTAGACGTACTTTCTTGACTAGTATGAAAGTCTCTTTGCGGATGTAGCTTTGTGTTAATTTTAATTGTTGTTGATATTTTATTTCAGATGAAAGGTTTACTATATTTGACGTTTTTTGCAATACTACTGTATACGGAGTCTATGCCAGTTGAGGAAGTTAAAAGATACCTTCTAGGTAAAACTGTTTCATAAACAGCTGTATTGTTGTGAAAGAAATTCAAACATAAGTCCGACAAACTGGTCGTATTGGCCAGATGCAGAAGCATTTAGTTGCGTTAATAATCAAATAAATGATTGAAATTATTGAGTCGAGTATCTAAACGAAGGTATGAGGAGAAACAATGTGTATGGGATATAAAAACTTACCAACGAATACAAATTAGCTATATCTCTAGACCAGTCATGATAAAAATGAATCACGCTATCATCTTGACACATTTTTAAGAATGCCTGTGTACTGTTATATACTTCGAAAATTCCAGCGTAATGCAAACTTGCATAATCGTGAATCGTTTTACTCTACATGCAAAAGCCGCGTTGGAGATCAATTTTGAGAACTTGTTTAATACTGCAGTATAAAATGATCACCCATGTTGTATACTATATATATTTGCTGTTGGATTATAATATATTTTAAGCTCGCATATTTTGAAAAAGAGTTGTTTCATTTATGATGCAGCTGAGTTGATTTTCGAAAGATCGACGAAGCTGAAAATGGCAAATATGTTTCTGTGATTGTCAGACACATCAATAGTAATTCTGTCAAATAGTTTAAATTTTCCAACTCGGTGCGTTTTGATTCAAGAAACACAAATTTAAACAAATATCATTTTAACGTATTCTAATTTCTTAAAGTGATTATATGTCATTCTTAATTGTTCATATAAAGTAACTGCATACCACTTTTAGTATTGCTAGAAATAACATCTGAATACAATATTATCTGGATATAAAACGATTTCCCAGTATGACTGTTGTTGATATTTCTACTGTTCTCACTTTTATTGTATTTATGTTGACAGGGACAGCATGTCTGAAGGGTAGTGCATGCACCAGTGGCTGCGCTACTCAAATAGGCAGTTTGACGGTTTGCTGCCCAGGCTGTACAGGCACGTCCATACTTATCACTGGCGATGGAATCTACTGTCATTGCTTATTACATTGCAATAAACATAAACAAATCATGATTTCTTTTGTCTACTTTATATATTGACACATACAGAAAATAGTTAATTGATTCTATATACATGTATACTAAAAAGTGAATGGCCACCTGCAACAAATATATCTTCCCAACTAAGAACAACAGTTCAAAAGAAACAAAATAACGTAATTATTAATATAATATTTAAAAACAGGAACAATGTGGACAAAATAAAATATTAACATGCAAACTGAAGACGTGTTTATTACCAAAACCTAAAATAGCTTATTAAATCAATTGGATGGAAATTGAGTTGTTAAATGTCATTTAAAGATTAGCACGAAAATAATTTAAAATTAATTCTTATCTCATTAGTTTCGACCAAACATGAGTTTTTAAAGGAAGTTACATTGTGAAAATATAGGACTAAAGTTTTAAATCATCTTATCCGGTGAAAAGAAATCACCACGTTTACTCTTTCTCACTCGGTTTTCAAGTTAATAATTTATTATTATTATATAGCTCAGTAAGTAGAACATACTTAAACTAGCAAGAGTTTGGTCCAAGTTTTTTTATTGAATATTATATCTTGGCCGATCAATAAGGCAACAAGCTTTCTTAAGCCAAAAATATAAATATTTTAGTCGAGTTTGATCACGACATCGATTGTCAATAGTCATAGTAAAACAATCTAATTTATATATTCTAACATTACACATTTGCAATTGAAATATGTGGAGTTCTTCAGATACATATACTAAGTTCTCAAACAGTGTTGCAAATCTGATTTTTATTCACATAGTTACACATAAATTTATATCTTCTTCTTATTTCTTCGTTGTATATATATATAAAGAGGATACAACATGAGCGATCATTTTATATTGAAATTATTAAACGAGTCGTCTGAAAAGATATAAAACGAGGCTTATGCCGTATGCATTCCATCGTTTGGGATGGATCAAAATTGTACTGGTTCGAAATGTCTTATGCACGAAACAAGCCGTTATTTTAATGGAAAGGTGCGAACTGAAAGCTCTCAATATGTTTGTTGGTGAAATAATGTGTTTCCGAGTACTTGTTCATAATTGTTTGCATTTTTCTCTTCTTTCAAAAGATTAATGTCGACCATGCCACCGCTACCTCTAATGAGTGCATGTGTGCGCTTTGACACTTGACGTGACGATGGATCAAACGGTTGGCATTTTATTCAAAACAATTGAGCACGAAGGCGGCTAACATGCTTCCAATCGTCGGCGAACCTGAGATTGGACGTTGTTTCGTCCGTAAAATATGTGCCATTCCACTCCAGACGACGCCGGAGACGATTCAAACGTGCTTGCCAAGATGTAACGCGCCTGGCGATAGCATCACGTCATAACATTTCCTGTATGATGGCGACGTGCTCTAATGTGACAATTCTGATTCAGCAATCCATTGCGTATTGTTTGTGGAGTGACATTTATATCACGCACTATCAAAGTTGTCGGTCTCAACCTGCTACGTAAATGTCGTAAGAAAATGATATGGTCGTTCCGCTGACTAAATGCTCGTGGTGTGTCTGACCTATAATGAATAATCAGTTTCCTAAAAACAACCCGCTAATTCATGAATTTTATTTCTGCTGTTTTTAAACACTCTACTGACGTGTGCAACAGTCACGCAAGCTTAGATTTCCGGTTGATCCCCTTCCATAGGCTACGCATCTTCTCCTCGTCGAAATTGATTTGTGATTTTGCTATTGGTGTTACTGGGCTAAAATGTGACACACTGTTGGACCTATTATCTAACTGAATAAGCGATCACATGTGAGAAACAAGATTATGTGGAATTGACCGAGTTTTAGAAAAACATTAACACAGGTGTAGTATAAAGACAATACAACATACTGCCGCACAAAATTGTTATTCATATTAATAAATTACCAGTATTTTTTTCTGCTGAGTATATATCGAAAACGAGTGAGTTTTATCAAATCATACCCAGGTGTTCTGTCTATAAACATATAATTTATTCCCGTTGACTTTACTGTCTTGTGTGAAATAGAGAAGTACAAATCTTACTATAAAGAAAAAACAGATGAAAAGGGAACTCTGAAATCCTCTTAAATATAAATCACAAATATTGCAGGTACGGTGTGAGTAAGACAATTCTTTGCAGATTCTTTCGTACAGAGACAAAGCAGTCCCATGATTCTCATTTATTTGAGGTTATGTCACATGAAGAGAAAGAAACTATATCTGTGATGCTAGAAAGAAATAGAAAAAAAGAAACTAAGAAAGCCACACACACGACAAAAATGAAAATATTGCATGCACGGTTTGATTCAGCCTGTGCATGGAAGTATTGGAAATATTACTGCCTACGCCGCCTACCCCCGGGTTTAGTGCAACTAAATTTTTACACCACTATAGTACAAGTTCGATCCATTCCAAACCATGGCATGCATATATCGTGAGCATGGAACCTTCACCGCGGTATTTTGAGATTAATACCATTCCACGTTGAACGGCGAATGGAACCCAGACAAAGAATGGGTTCGCATTAAAAGAGAAAACAATGGGCTAAAAAGAATTGAAATTTGACAGTGGATCTGAGAATATAAATCCTGCATATCACAGACAATACCAAAGGCAAAATTAAAAAAAAAACAGGAAGAATATCTTCGGTGTTGATTGAACGATATAAAAATCTATATTTGCTGGGATATTGAAACCACCCATCTTAACACCCCAGTAACACAGAGCCATCGGTGGGTAATCGGTAGTTATTAGCAAAAATATGGAGTGAACCGATGATAACGTATTTAATACCGATATCATCTCTGGGTCGCATGTTTTCCTCCTAACAACTGCTACTGGGAAAAGATTATTTTCGATGGTGAAAAATTACCGATCGGTATTTTTGAACATGTTTTACATTCTTGATCGGTGAAAATATTTTACAAATAACCGAGCGACAACATGTCCGAGACAACAACCGATATGTCCGATAGGCCACCGATAAGCAATCGATCAACTACATGTAATTCTTACCACCGATAGAAAAATATATGAGAATTTAAGTGTACCAGCAACCCATGAAATATTAACCCATTAAACTCTCGTCAATCACCGATAGCTGTTTACACAGAAAACCAGAAATAAAACTCATGACAACAGATAAAAACTGTGAAACACTTTAAATAAAATAACCGATTTTGAACTGACCGTATATGTAACTGGGGCCTTAACCTGGCCTAAATATTAAAACAAAAGTAAATTAAGAAGTACTATTAACATAGTCGTAAGTATCGTGCTCAGCTACCTTAAAAGAACATTACCGATAACAACCTAATTAAATGTACGGAGAGACTTTCTACAGCCACCACACGGCACGAACAACACAATAAATAACCTTAATTTGACAGATTCTTCCGAGTTAACTTGCACAATACTTGTGTGTGTGTGTGTGTGTGATAAGTACTTGTGAAATTGCTTTTGTTTAATATTTCGTCCGGTTTTAAGATAGGTGGTTTCAATATCCCACCCAATAAAGATTTGGATATTGTTCAATAAACCTTATGATATATTTCTTTTTTTTTTAATTTTTGCCTTTTGCGTTCTCTGTTATATGCAGGATTTATATTTTCTGATCTCCGTTCAAAAATCTATTATAATAATAATATTCAGTTCTGTTCATTGTTTTCTCTTTTCGGCCAAACTCATTCTTTTATCCGATCATAGAATAGTATTATTCTGAAAATACCACATTGAAGGTTCCATGTTCACTGCAATATGCATATCATCGTTTTGGATGGATCGAATTTGTACTATTTACTTGTGTAAATATTGAGTTGTGCTCAACCCGAGGCTAGACGTCGTGTGCATTAACATGCAAATCCATTCTTTCCCATGAACATGCTCAATTTAACCGAACATGCACTATTTTCATATTTGTCGTGTTCGGTAGCTTTCAAAGTTCATTTTCCATCTGTAAAACAAGTGTAAAACAAGGCGAACCATTATTTCCCTTTTTAGCTCGACTATTCGAAGAATATGTCAAGCTTTTGTACTCACTTTGTCGGCGTAGGCGTCAGCGTCCCGCTTTGGTTAAAGTCTGCGTGTAACCTACCTATATCTTAAAACCTACTATAGCTACAGCTTTGAATCTTGGCGCACTTGTTCATCATCATATCCCGAGTGAGTATGCCAAGAACCATAACTCTTACTTTCAATTTGATCAAATTATGGCCCTTTTCCGACTTAGAATTTCAGGTTAAAATTTGTGTACAAGCTTGTGTACAAACTCATAACTTCCATACTACTTATACTACAGTTTTGAAACTTTCAACACTTGTTCATCATCATATCCCAAGTGTTAGCCAAAACCCATAACTCTTACTTTCATTTTGATCAAATTATGGTCCTTTTCTGTCTTAGAATTTCAGGTTAAAAGTTGCGTGCAAGCTAGTGTACAAACTCATAACTTCCATACTACTTATACTACAGCTTTGAAACTTTCAACACTAGTCTTGTTAATCATCATATCCCAAGTGTGTATGCCAAGAACCATAACACTTTTATTTTGATCAAATTATAGCCCTTTTACGACTGAGAATTTCAGGTTAAAGTTTGCGTGCAAGCTAGTGTACAAACTCATAACTTCCATACTACTTATACTACAACTTTGAAACTTTTAACATTATGGCCCTTTATGAACTTAGAATTTCAGGTTAAAGTTTGCGTGCAAGCTAGTTACTTTCATACTTCTTGTAATATAACTTTGAAACTGAAGAACCTGTTTGCCATCATGAACCTCACTATGTATGCCAAGAACCATAACTTTTACTTTGATTTTGTTCAAATTATGGCACTTTTTCGAATTTCAGGTTAAGGTTTGCGTGCAAGCTAGGTACTTTCATACTTCTTGTAATATAGCTTTGAAATATAAGGCACTTGTTCACTTTCATGACTCTATGTATGCCAAGAACTATAACTCTTTTTTTTATTTTGATCAAATTTGGCCCTTTTACGACTTAGAATTTCAGGATAAATTTTGCATGCAAGCTAGTGTACAAACTTATAACCTCCATACCACTTACACTACAGCTTTAAAACATTTAATACTTGTTTATCATCATAATCATATCCCGAGTGTGTTAGCCAGGAACCATTACTCTTACTTCCATTTTGTACAAATGATGGTCCTTTTTTGACTTACTAATAGAAATTAAGGTTAAAGTGTGTGTGCAAGCTGGTAAAAGCTAATAATTTTCATACTATTAAAACTACAGCTTTAAAATTGTGTACACCTTTATTTGTTCATACATCAGGTTGATGTTCAAAGGCCCATAACTCATCCTTGCTTTTTTAAATTTAGTTTTTGCCCTTTTTTACTTAGAAATTAGAAATTAAGACTTAGAACTTATGGTTAAAGTTTGCATGTAAGTGTTTTTCATATGTCATGCTATAGAAAAGGTTTAAAACATATGAACTTAACATACTTTGGTTGAAAGTGTTGAGTGGTTGTGGGGTGGGTGGGGATGTACTGTACTGTACTGTACTGTAGTTCCCTGCACTACACTACACCCCAACACACCACACCTAACCACAACACAACACACCACACCACCACAACCACCACCGCCACCACCACCTCCACCACCTCCACCACCACCACAAACTATACTATACTATACTATACTATACTATACTATACTATACTATACTATACTATACTATACTATACTATACTATACTATACCATACCATACCATACCATACCATACCATACCATACTAGATATACCATACCATACCACACCACACACCACACCACACCACACCACAATACACCACACCACAACACACTATATACTGTACCGTACCGTACCATACCATACCATACCATACCATACCATACCATACCATACCATACCATAACATACCATAACATACCATAACATACCACACCACACCACACCACACCACACCATACCATACCATACCAGTACCAAAACCAAAACCATACCATACCATTCCAGAGGTATAAACAAATGACAAAAAATGGGTTAATTGAGTGGTTAAGGGGGTGGGGTTTGAGGTGGACAGGGATAGTGGGTAAATTGGTGTGGTATCAGTGGTGTATGGGCTGGGTTGTGTAAACCCTCAAAAAAACCTACAAGAACAAATTAAGTGTAATTTATCGATGTCTTAACTTGGATCAAGAAACTGTTGTTCATGTGTGTGTGTGTTGGGGGTGTCCTAAACTGTGTGCTTAAATATGTCTTACTATTTGAATAGTCGAGTGTGCAGTCGTTTCCGACTGGCTCGTGTTATTTTCTTTATTTGTCAATGATATATATGAATATACACTAGTCAAAAGTCCAATAATTTGATTGAATCTTTCAAAATAGTGTAAATTACAATGAAGAAGAATCAATATTCTATTAAAGCACGCCAAGTCTGCTTAATCACATTAAAAAATAATAATAGTTTAGCTCACTTGTACTCAGAGAGCAATTCTCAAGTTAATTATCATTGCATCGGCTTTCATTTGTGATCGTTTTCTCATCTCTGTATAATTAAAATTTCATGCAAATTTAAAGAAAATACTGTAGTTTGCCATTCCATTGCACTGAAATAGCTTTCTGTAGCTTTGTAATGGAGAAATTTCCATTTTTTGTACAATGTTTTGTGTCAAAAGTTTTTTAATTGTCTAGCAGTTTGGGATGATACAATTCTCTATGATAGATGTAAATCAGCCTTTCTAAACAAAAGAATATATTCATTTCGATAAAATTGACCAGTTTTCGGTCACGCTTTTTGACCAAATAAGCGTCATTTTCGAATAAATCGATTTTGAAGTTTATTAAATTTCTATAAATTTTAGTTTTAAATTTTTATATATTGGACACTTATCCAACAAATGTTACACTAATGTTTTCGTGTTTACGTTGTTTTACGTAAATATTTAATGACGTAATTGAGTAACATCAGCGTTCAACGTAAACAACGTAATAAATCTAGAAAATAATATCGTTTGATTTTCTTCTTAAATTAATAAAATATGCAAAAATAAGGTATGTCTGTTGCAATTACGAAAACGGTCAAGATTTTTTACAACAAATTTGAAGTTGTGCCTGTGCAAAGAATTTTGACGGCAATGTCGTTTTCTGCTGATGTCAACCGTTCCATGGTTACAATTTGTTGGTGTGTTTTTCGTGTTTGCCTGGAGTCGGTGAACATGTGAAAAACAAAAACGACTGTAAAAAAATAAATTTCGCTTGCCGCACGGGGATAATGCATAAATAGCGTATGCCGACGTGGATGACGTAAAACATATGCACGGTTTTCAAAAAATTGTTATTGTTTGATCATTATTAACTTAAAGTCAAACTTTCATTCAATTTGAATAAGTTTACTTGAAGATATTCAAAATTGAAAAGTGTGCACTTAGAACTTTTGACCAGTGTATAGAAGGTGATTATTTTGATTCATTTACCTTAGGTGAACTACAACAAATCTTTCTATTGTTTTTTGCTTATGTTACCGTTTTACTTTCTTAAAGCATTTAAAGACTGCAGATATTAATCAGCAAACTGAATGACTATTGTAAAAATGGTTGTATAAAGGAAAATGTCGTAAAAGTTCTGTTTAAGAATGAAAATACGAATATTACAAATATGCAATTTTATATGAAGGGCAGAAATCTACATGTTGTCAAATCATTTACTTATTTAGGAGTAAAGTTGTCCTAAAATGGAAATATGTCACAAGCTAACAAGGTTTTATCGAAACAAGCTATAGAAGCACTGTTTTCCTTAAATTCTCTTTTTGATTCAATGCCACTGGTAATTAAAGAAAAAATAAAATTGTTAGATTCAATGATTTCACCGATATTACTTTACGGCTCCCGAATTTGGGGTTTTCATAAAGCAGCAGATATAGAAAGGATGGATCTTAAATTGCTAGGAGATAAACAACAAACTCCTAATGCAGCAGTTTTCGGTGAATTTTGAAAGGTTTCCCATGGAAATCATGCGAAAACATAGATATATAAAATATTGGTTTAAGGTTATGAAAAAACCTAATCCACTTGTATATAAAGTTATTTTTGCAAATGAGATAATGGTAATTTCTTAAATAAATGGATTGCAAATGCTAATAAGCTATTGCATGAACTAGGTTTTGCATTTAATATGTGAAACCGTGATAACATTCGCGTAAACCATGAAAATATGATCATTCAGAGAACCTATGATTATTACCTACAGAAAAGGAGCTCAGATTTGGACTTGTCTCCTTAACTAGTTTTATAATAAAAAATTAAGAATAATTTTGAACCTTAAAATATCTCGATTGTGTTGTTAGCAACCTCCATCGTACATCATTATCCAGATTTGGCTGTTCTGCTTATAGCTTTGCAATTGAGGAAGGTTGTTAAGAAATATTTCTTTATAAAATTGAATCTGCCAAAATCGCAACTTAATTCAAGTTGAATCTGAATATCATTCTTTACAAGTATGTCCTTACTACTACGAATAGAGGGTAAACATTTCACAAAATATTTTATTACTTGGTCTACTATTTGCAAATTTAAAAACATAACATCAAAGTCGATACTAATTTTGAAAAAATAAGCAAAGCTTATATATTTGGCTACTACTAAAAAGAATGCCTAATACACGTTATCTGTCCACAAAGTATATCAGTTTGTTGAGTTTCTGTTATTATTATTACAGTGTATACTCCGATTTTGACCCCTGAGCTGTGACCTTTCGGATAATGTCTAGAGCTACCCTTCAGAGTTACTAACCTTATACGATAGAGCTACTTACTTAGCTGTAAGAAGCACCAGAGGGACACTGATGCATGTGCGCCATGATGTTTTGTCGACAATTCTCGTCTAATGTTCATAAACCAAATTCATTTTCCACAATTTCTTTAGCAGCGTACTAATCATATGTTCAAATAAGATTCATTCGCAACATCATCCTAACTCTAATGGTTTAAACTGCAAATCAATCCGTTTTTAATGAAATTTATAAAGAAAAAACACAACTTTAAAAAACATTGTGTTCCATTTCTATACGTATTTTCTGATATAACTACTTTTCAAAGGAGAAGCACAAAATCAACCCCTTCCTGGTATTCATTCGAACACACAGCCCTTTTATAACCTATGTTTGGAAATCAAAGGCCTTATTGTCACGGCCATGGAACCTAGCAAACAGTTCTGTTTAACTTCAACATCATGAGCTATCATAATAATTAAAAAATGACATCCCTATTTTATGGATTATTCCAAATATCTACAAATACGTAGGTACATTCACGGCTAATTGCGTAAAATCGAACTATTCTACACAAAATATATTATACTTTTCTGTGCGTAAGTATGCTTTTGTGTTGGGTTTTGTCTTGTACTGTGTGCTATTTCAGTTTTTGCAATTTCACTTTATACCGCCAACTTGTATATTTTGTTTGGCTATGAATATTATTATGTTTAATGGCAATAAATATTTGACTTTGACATATATTTTAATCGTAGACACCTTAGCTAATCGGAAGTTGTGTTTTCAGGTCACAGCTTTTGTAATTAACATAATTAGAAATAAGATAGTTGTTTTACAAAGTATGATCTACGATGTATTTCTGTTGACCTAAGATGGAAAATGTTTATTATCTATATTTAGCAATGGTCAAGTACCTAGAGGTGTTCTTTAAAAAAGTAATATATGCATAGTAGGAATCGCCACACTCACAAAACACAGCCTCCCCACGCAGCGAAAAAGATGAGAGGAAAAGAGATAGAGATCATGTCAATTCAAATGGGACGTTACAAACAATCAACGAAGAAGAGAACCTTTGGGGATACCGCCTTGGAACGGTCAGTGGCAAAACAAATTGCCACTTGGGGTTTAAACCAGGTTCTCTAGATTATCAGTAGAAAGAGATAACACAAAGTTTTTTTCATTGCAGTATAGAAATTGACCAGCAACAAGTTGCACAAATAGTACCCATACCAATGAATTGTGTAATTATTCAAGTTTATGATTTATTGGCAGTTTATTTTTCATATAATGTTATGATAAATACCAATGCAACATTGTACAATGAGAAACCGCTATATCCGTTAAAAGATTTACTTCCGACTAGTTTCTTTATTTAACCTCCTCTTTCAGTTTAAGTGATAAATGATTATTTTCGATGACCCTTATGAAGTATTTGTTGAGTGAGAACACACTTAATGAGACATTCGTCACAACAGGATATAAAATATAAGATATAACAGTTCTTTGTATTGTCTTGCATAAGTGACTAATAAAGGGAATTTCCAGTAGCCACTATTGTGTTTTAACTCAGTGGTTTGAAATCTTGAGTGTTACCTTCCCGAGGGAAAGTAATACATTTTTAAGTTTTTAGCCGGAAATTATATACATGTAGACATGTATTATAGCCGATCAGATTAACAAGAAACACCACAACTTATGCTGGTTTATTGTAGGAACAATTTAAATCTCAAGACAAATATACAAATGAAACTGTTATTTTAAACGAATCTAAAGAGATTTAAATCTAGGATTACATCGAATATTGACGATTGACACTAAAACACAACCACTAAGCGACATACGGGAGATATAATTACTGAGTAATTACTGAACCATAGTTCAAAACTAGAGAAACGTTAATATCATCAAATATGCGCATTTGGAAAGTATGCGGATTGATACGGAAATTATTATCAGGAACAGTTAAGAAAAAAACATTTTTTTTTTCAGGCCCCATAAGGGTAACCCCATTTATTCGTTATAAACACATTATAGCACATAACATAATAACATATAGCAATAAAAGAAAATATATATTATGTATGTATTCCTTTAACAAATCAATTTGTAAACAAAATACTATTCATATGCAAGTTAAGTCGAGTATAAACATGTAGTTTATCAGTCATTAAATTTTTTAACATGTATGCCGGCATATGGTGGAATTACTCTGGCCTGAATTTATAAAAAAAAAAGATAATTTATTTTCATGGGCACATAATACTTGTGGTTTTAGTTAATCCGTTAAGATTTTTGAATTCTTAAATTCATGTGTGTTTTTTTTTAATTCCAACGTATGTCTTAGCATAAAAACTGTAGTATTATTGCTATTTTGGCAATTAGACTGTAAGTTGATCTATCAATTAAAACCACAAGAACCAGTGCTTCACAAAAAAGACAATGGTTTTACAGTGGTAGCAATAATTCCTATAATAATGCAGTATATAAGCACAAGTAGCTTTTAGAAAAAATATATAATTGTATTTCATAGTATTATTTAAAGGTTTGAGGAAAAAAGACTGAAGCTTTAAACTGGTATAATATTACTATCTGATATTTGAATTTTAAATTATATATAACGAAGTGAAGTAATTTTTGTCATTTCTTTTTAGTTACACTGCATATTTTGTGTATGTAAATTATTGCTTTGTTGGTTTATTCAACAATGACTAAAGGACATAATTTAAAACTATTTGATTTAAAACTTGAAAGAGTTTTATCATTATATATATTGTTTAAAATATATCGATATATTTCCACAATACCAGGAATTCTGCTAGTTTGTTACATTTAACAGCAGCTTCTTTATTATAACTGTAATGCATTTTCAAAAATTTCTTTAATCCATCCATTGTTGGATTAATTAGCAGCTGTTTGCTTTTGTAAAGGTACAGTTTTGTGTATGTTAACAGCAAGTTTTCTGATAAAAGATTATTGTTTTTAAATCCAAAGATAGCTACAGTTTCATCTATTTCTGGTAGTGATTCGAATCGGTTTTTCAAGCTTGTATATATTTGTTTTGATCTTTCACATTTCCAAAAAATATGCTCTATTGTTTCTAATTCTTTTCTGCAAAGGGTGCAATAGGGATTGTCTTTGATTTTCATTTTATAAAGTAAATAATTTGTTCCTATAATTCTATGTAAAATCCGGACTTGAAACCACTGAATGCTAGTATCAGCTGTAATTTTGAAGGGCAACTGGTAATAAATTTTCCAATCTGAGGGTTCTATTTCTGAGTTTAATATCATTGACCATTTTTGTTGGCTTGTTGGATTTACACTTTTAATGTTGAAAGATTGATATATTGATTTACACCCTTTTTCTTCTTTTAAAATGTATCTCAGAGAAGATGGATAATTTGGTTTTTCAATATAACATTGCTTTAAGTTACTATTGTTTTGCTTTAAAAAAAATTTAACTGCATTTAATATACCGTGAAGTTCTAAAAAATTTGTTTTTAGTTTGTATTTATCATTTAGTTCTTTGATTGTATAAAATTTACCAACAGGGAAATGTATGAGGTCTGAAATGAAATGTACACCTACATCAAACCAATGTTTTAAAAATACACTTTTATTACCTACTAGGATTCTATGGTTTTCAAATAGTGGTGTATTACCTATGAATTGTTTGTCTTGGTTATTTGTCTTGATTTCCGTAAACTCTGAATAGGCTTTAAAAACATCTTTCCAAAACTCATTTTTAAACTTTGCAACAATTTTGTCAACATAACTTTTACCACAGTTATAAAGTTTATTTAATTCTACTTTTTCTATTAGGATATTTGTCCAAACTCCTCCTTCAACAAATCTTCTTAACCAAGTTAGTTTAAGTGCTTTTATGAATGCAGTAATGTTTATCATTTTTAAACCTCCATCACAATAATCTTGTATTAAGACTTCATGTTTTATTTTAACTGTTCCTTGCCAAATGAAATCAAAAAAGATGTTATTTATGTCATTTATAATGTTATCTGGAGGAGTTGGTAATACTGTAAATATTTGATTAAAAATGGGCAGCAGTAGGCTTTTAATGACAGTAATTTTTCCAATGGGTGTCAGTATCCTTCTTTTCCAAGAGGTAATCATTTTTCTTACATTTATTAATTTTTCGGAGTAGTTTATATGTATCATTTTAGTAAGATCAACATGAAAATCAATTCCTAGCATTCTAAAAGTAGATTGATTCCAGGCAAGTTTCCATCTTGTTTTAATGCTGTCACTGCTGAATTTTTTTCTGCCAATCCATACAACTTTGGTCTTTTCGAAATTTACTTGTAATCCTGAGATATTTGCAAATTCAGATAATACATTTAATGTCTCATCTAATGATGTTTTTGTTCCATCTAAAATTAATGTTGTATCATCTGCAAACTGGGAAATTTTGTGTTCATAATTGTTTATGGAAATGCCTTTTATTATATTATTGTTTCTTATTTTTAATGACAAAATCTCAGCACATAGAATAAAGATGTAGCTGGACAAGGGATCACCTTGTCTGCAACCGCGGCTTATTGGTATGAAATTTGACAGGAATCCACATTGTATTATTGCAGATTTTGCATTTTGATAGAAGATTTTAAACCAGTTTTGTATAGAAGGTCCAAAGTTAAAAAAGTTGAATGTATTTTGGATAAAGGTCCAGGATAAGGAATCGAAAGCCTTTTCAAAATCAATTAAAAGAAGGAGACCTTGTAGATTTTTTTCCTCAGTGTGTTGCATAATATCATATATTAACCTAGTATTTTCTCCAATGTATCTACCTGATATAAACCCAGTTTGTTCTTTACTTATAAGTTTGTCTAGTACACTTTTAATTCTATTTGCTATGCAGCCAGAACCAATCTTATATACAGTGTTCAAAAGAGTAATAGGTCTCCAATTTTTAAGAGAGTCTTTGGGTTTATTTTCTTTTGGAATGCAGGTTATTATACCTTGTGACTGAGTTTCTGATAATTTTCCTGAAAGAAATGCATGATTAAGAGCTCTAACTACAAATACACCAAGTTTATTCCAAAATATTTTAAAAAATTCTGCTCCAAAACCAGAAGTTCCAGGACTTTTATTATTTTTCATTTTATGTAAAACCTGACTTGCTTCTTTGTAAGTGATTAGTCCTTCTAGTTTTACTTGTTCTGATATTGTAAGTTTAGGTGCAGGTACACCATTAGTAAAATCAGTAAAGTTACTATTTGAAAATTTGTTCTTCTCTTTAAAAAGATTTGCATAGAAGTTTTCACATTCTTTTAGTATTTCTGCCTGATTTGTTATAACTTTTCCATCATCTGATTGTAGGATATTTATTGTTTTGGAAGTATATGCATTCTTTTCTAAATTACAAAAGTAGTTACTAGGCTTTTCTCCTTCTAATATATCTTTGATCCTAGATCTTATCATAAAGCCTTCAAGTTTTTTATCCTGAAGAGATTTAAGTTCTTCTCGAAGTAATTGCAGTTCTTCTAATTTATCATTATTTAAGTCACATTCAATCTTTTTTATCTGTTCTAAAACTTGTTTTTCTTTGTTCACACTATTCTTTTTTCTAAATGATGCATATGATATAGATTTGCCTCTCAACTCCATAAGTAATGTATCAAGAAATAATTGATCATTTATTGTAAATTGTATTTCTTCATTTGGTATATCATTTATTTTGTCTTTATTATAAATTGGTAAAGCATATTGTCTCTTAACATCATCAATTTTACTATTAATTAAATTTAAATATGCTAGTTCTTTAAGGAGTGAGTTGTTGTGTTTCCAAAGACCTTTACCATGTTTAAAATCAGTAAACTTAATGTTAATACATATAGCAGAGTGATCAGATTGTAAACTTGGTATTATCTCACAATTTGTAATAAATTGTAAGAGATAACTAGATATTAAAAACATATCTAATCTTGCTTGTTGCAAAGGATTACTTCTTCTCCATGTATATCTTCTCAAATTAGGATTTAGTTCTCTAAAACAGTCATATATTTCATTTTGTGTCATGTAAGATAGTACTTTGTCTCTTGCTTTTTTATTATTTATTGCTTTATAGTTATAATAGTCCATACTTGGATCAATTACTAAATTTAAATCACCACAAGAGATCAAATTATCATTGCCAATTGAGTCTACGATTTTGAAAACATCATCATAAAATAATGGATTATCCAAATTTGGTCCATATACATTAAGAAAAAAACATACTAAGCATACAACTTTACAAACAGAAAAATGTCACGAGGTTGTATGGTAGAAATTGTTTAGAAGTGTGGTTGCTTGTTGTATGTTGCAATTATTGTCCCTTTTTAGTGTGTATTTTTTTCTTGGGTCGATGTTTGATCGTCTTGTTTTTCTGGTATAAAGTCACACTTACATTTCATATTATATCTACAATACTTTCAATCACAAAATAGTAAATATCGTATATATTGATGACTTTTTTCCGTTTTGCATGTAACCTTTACTTGCCGTTAGCAAATGCTGTTTTGTCGGTATAACGTTTATTACTGTATCGCTGTGAGAGCACTCATTTCGTTATAAATCTAATCCAGGAATGATGCTGTACGTCTGAATACATGAGTCTTTAGAAATAAATTTCAGATATTTCAGAAGTAGGTCAGACGTTGAACAAGTGAACGACAGCATGATGGAGATACTCATATTGTTCCTTCAAAATGAAAAATAACAAGAACAGAAATAAACTATAGACTGAATATCTCATTTATAGTATATCATAGTTCAACAAAACAAAAACAACACAAAAAACAAAAGCATAACGATCGTATCAGCTTGTACTCGAAAAATATTTTTTTACAGTTGTAAGCAACATCAAAACAAACCCTCTAGATAACGTGATTAATCATTTATTTTTTATGTGATGCCTTTTGAATGATTTGTATCAAGCGACATTTTATATCAGCAGATAAATAATTGTTTGAGTTGGATATTTCAATGTAGCTTTACAATCTATGGTTTCAACTTGTACTTGGGAACAGTAATGCATATTTACTCATCAGAATATATTCTTACCAAATTATTTTACCCGCAAAACTAAGCTATAAATTTATTATAATAGATATAATAGTAACATTCACTGAATAAATGGGAAAAATGCAGAAACTTACAACAGTCTGTACCATTTTTACTCTTTGTTCTCGCAGGTTTCTCACACAAGCAAAAATATCAACACATCCTTCAGCCTTGCCCTCGTTCGCTAATATATCCAACGCTATAAAAGTCCCAGTGCGCCCGACACCAGCGCTAATAATAAAAAAAAATCAATTATTCATCTTACTGCCTTTTGAGATATACCGCAAATTATACAACCTCAACGCAGTTATATACACTTAGCGCACACGAAATAGAAAAGTTATACTTCGTTATATTTGGTGTATTTTCTATCATATACTAGCCCAAATTTCTAATCCGCCACCTAATATAAGTGGAATTTTCTAAGTCGTCTTGTAAGCTATTCTAAAGAAAATTGGGATGAAGAATAATGAACATAAGACACACACATCAGTAAAATTATTTTATTAAAACATAATGATTTCATTTAGAAAATTAACTGCAAATAACCAATGTGCCGAAATTAATTTTCACAAAAACATCAACATTTAAGCACACAGTTTTAATAGCGAGTGTGTCCACCTTCCGCTTGAATGACGGCTAAACGTCAGGTCCTCGTCGACTTCGCATAGTTATGAAGGTATCGCTGGCTAATGCTATCCCAGCGATTGATGACGTCTGCCTCCAGATGGCAAGACCAACATGAGGTCCGCGTTGACGAACTCGCCGGTCTACCTCGTCCAATACATGCTCAATAGGATTGAGATCTGGGCTACAAGCTGGGCAATCAAGGGTCCTGTTTTGCAATAATTGAAGAGTCGCCCTAGCTGTGTGCGGCTGAGCATTGCTCTGCATCAATACCATGCCTCTGTTTTCTCGTATGTGAGGAATGGCAACAGGGCGCAGAATTTCATTTTGATATCTGGCAGCGTTTAGGTTTCCATCAATCACTATTGCGTTGGTCTTCGTGTGTAGAAAGAAGCCGGCTTAGATCATATCAAACCATACTGATCCTTCTCCACCACACATGCATCATGGAATCACTTGCCGCGGCGACGATATACCTTGGCGCGACCATCAGACCGCCGCAAATGAAATCGGGACTCGTCAGTTGTTTAACCGTCATTCAAGCGTAAGGTTGACACACTCGCTATTAAAACAGTGTGCTTAAATGTTGATGTTTTTTTGTGAAAATGAATTTCGGCACATTGGTGATTTGCAGTTAATTTTCTATATGAAATCTTTATGTTTTAATAAAATAATTTAAGTGATGTGTGTGTCTTATATTCATTATACTTCATCCCAATTTTCTTTAGAATATCTAACAAGACGACTTAGAAAATTCCACTTATATTAGGTGGCGGTTCAGAAATTTGGGCTAGTATAGTTCTGTCTTACGCATTGATCACCCTGCTACATGTAATTACCAAAAACATCAGCAAACATCTTTTAATTGAAATGGAGTCCTAAAACTTTTACCGAATCCTTCACATTTGTTGCCTTCTTCTAAAAGTCTCATCTGGTATAATAGAGGTTTTTCTATTGGAAATGTTAAAAACTCAAAAGAGTTTTTATATTCTTTTATGTTACACTGAATGCAGCTGCGTTTCGCAATCGTGTTGCCTGTGGGTATTAGACCCCTGGATATGAGGACAACTTTCATTGCGGATAACGATTTGTTATATAAAACAAACGTATTAATTAGCAATCGTTAGACATATCAAGCTTAAGATCTGTAAGTATATTGATAGCATGGCAGACCTGCAATGAACCACGATTGGGCCATTATTGTTAGTTCTGTAGTTGTTCACTGTGTTCCAAAATGCTATCAAACCATTAATGTCTTCCGGTACACTTTTATCTGGCCATGCCGTAAAATGAAATTGAGCTACTTCTCTCTTTTCTAATTTCTGAAAGTAGAACAAACTCATGTTCCTTTTACACCCTGTTACAGTTATGTATGTATTCCATTAAAATATATATAAGACACTCAGAAAACAATCGATCTTGAACTTTCTGGTGAACGTGTGTACAAGTACTTTCAAAAATTGTTTAAGAAGTTGTACACTTACAAAAATATCTCTTACATTGTAGTAATATATAGCCCAATAAGATGTTCAAGTTTATATGATATTACACACAAACTTGAAATATTTTCTTTTACTGAGAAAATACTCATTAAACGTTGGCTAGTATATATTATCTTCTTCATATATACAATAAATTTGCTTCTGAATTAAACAGACATACAGTGTTAATATGTGCATATCTTTAAATACAATAATGCTGCTGCTCAGATGTCAATCATTTTTATACAACACCTGAATATTGTCCATGGTCTAATATTGTAATTTTGATTTTGTTCTGTTTTTCGGGAAATAAGAGTAATGTCAATGCTGTATAGGTTTTGTTTTTAATATCTTGAACCATATCAACAACATCAATTATATCCGGATAAGTTTTAAAATAAAATTTTTAACGTTTTCCATCATGATACATGCGGAAAATAAACTATTTTAAAACAATTATAACTTATCCCTTTTTGTTACAGATATCATGAAAAATGATGTTATTTTTAAAACGTGTATCTGATATCTTAATCGTCGATCGTCGGTCGTTTATGATTAAGCATACCACTCATCGCACGAATATCACTTTCGTGTAACAGTGATTTTAGTTAATCTGAATTTCAATCGTGTCAAGCATTCTCTTTGAAAGATGATAGAGCTAAATGTACACTGTTATATTTGCAATAAAACAGAGGATTAAAAAGCAGTGCTTACCTTTTGAATAATGAATTTCCTTACAATGTAATTGACAAAAATGTGTTCCGATTCACATGTGACATTAATCTCGCCATATGTAGCAGTACAACACACATTTGGCCAGTACTGGTCGCATTTACACACCTAAAATACAATGGGTTAACGGTTAAAGTTTATGTTACAATGAATGAAAACTTAGCTGCTCTTCTCGAAATAGCATTTCAATCATTTATCGAATAATAACGCTTTATAGCATTTCCTTTTTCATTTATAAGATGGAGTCAAACTGATTAAGGATCATTGTTGAATTGTGTTACGTTTAATAAACCAATAAAATGCTTTTTAAGTCCACTTAAGGATTTTGCGAAACGACTTGAATTCAAACACATACACGTCCTTAACAACGCATTAGCTACAGATATGACAAGTTCTTGTGCAATATATAGAAAGATTAATGTTTAATGTCAATGACTAAATTACCTCCCCTTCGATCAAATTTGTCAACATTACAATTTTCTGGCTTTTTTCTTGCCATACCATGTTCCAGAATGGGGACATGTCGCCCATGAACTTGATTGTTGGTCCTTCGTGCAGGAGTTATGAAAAGCGATGGAAATGGGATAAGTTTAAGAACAATAAAAAGGAAAACCAAGTTAGATGTCTTAAAAAATAAGCTTACCTCTTAAAATTACAGAACGCCAAACACAAGTGAGTTCAGTGATAGTTCAGTTCCCTCATATGCAAGCTAGTACAGACTCAAGTGGATTTCAAGGTTCAAAGCGAATTAAATGGACTCAATGACCGTTACTTACCAGAAATAATAGTTACACTACGAAGAAGTACGGGGCAACGTTTTTGGACCCAACAATTATCTGTGTTTCTATATTGATTTGTAAGGTTTTAAAATTACTTACTTTTGCAAGTTTTCACTTTTGCGACAAGGAATTTCACAGCCAGTTTTTTATGGAGATTTAATTTATAAACTTAAGAAGATCAAAGGCGATGTTAATTTCTGCCGGTTATTCGTAAATACCATCTGTAAATTTAAAACGAAAGGTTACCAACAGCGCTCTGCAGGCCTGGTGATTAACCCATCTACAGTTGATCATTATGCTTACCTCTTTGGTTGCACGACAGTGGCATGGGTTTAAGAGTTTATGAAGGTTTATGGGGAAATCTTTTCTTAAAAGAACCTTGAACCTAGAAGCTCGATTTGTTTCTTTTATCCCTGTCATCGTGTTCTTGCTGGTTTTACTCCAGGTGCTCTGGTCTCGGTAAGATCATTGAGTACCCGCCCTTTGGCTTTGCAATGCTATTAAATTCTTATGTTTATATGTTTGTGTTCTTTTGCATGCAACATTGTTGAGCTGATGGATGGATTGGAGTTATTTCACCAAGACAATTTGTACTTGTTTTGTAATACGAGAACCTGTTGGGGCAAGTGTGAAGTTGGTGCACCCTAAACCTGGTTTAAACCCTCAGTGGCATTTTGTTTTGCCACTGACCGTTCCAAGGCGGTAACCCCTCTGGTTCTCACTTTCGTTATTTGTTTGTGGCGTCCATTTTGAAACTGATTATTGTAATATCATGCTCTCTTTTCCTCTCTGCATTTTGGCTGTGTGGGGAGGCTGTGTATGCTGGATGTGGCCATTCCTGATATGCATATTTCATTTTTACTAGAGATTATTCTCATCATAATCTCGTGTTCTCTCAGTCATCCAGTGTAGTTATGTTGTCCTGTGTCTCCGTTTAAGGCAACTATCACAGTTTCTTTATGAGTTTATAATTGTTAATGGAGTAATCTTGTAAAAGAACATATAAGCTCGATCTGTTTCTTTTATCCCTGTCATCATGTTCTAGCTGATTTGATCCCAGGTGCCTTGTCTTGGTGATGTCATTGAGTACCCGCCCTTTTGCTTTACAATGCTTTAAGCTTTTTAAGTTTTATATATGTGTGTGCTTTTGCATAAAACATTGCCAAGTTAATGGATGGTTTGGAGTTATTTCACCAAGACAACATGTACTTGTTTGTTATTATGAGAACCAGTTGAGGCAAATGTGAGTTTGATGCACCCTAGAACGTGATTTAAATCACCAGTGGAAAATTGTTTTGTCAATGACCGTTCCAATGCGTTAACCCCCAGGTTCTCATTTTTGTTGTAGGATTTTTGTGATATCTGTTTTTAAAATGGTCATTATACAAACCATGCTACTCTTCATTTGTTTCTTCTTGTCTGTGTTGGGAAGCTTATTCTCCTGAATGTGGTACTATCTTATATACATTTTTCTCTTTTTTAATTGTTTTTCAAGACTTTTGAAGATATAACCCACTTAAATTACTCGAACATAAAATTCGTTACGGTTGCTTCCGTGGGAAGGCGTAACATATTCCAACAAGGCAGCTACTTGAAGCTAGTGTAAGTGCATCAAAGAGCTGCGATTAGATAAAACCTGTGCAACTGTTTTGTCATTTTACGAGCGATGTTTGGACACTGTTCGTAAAACGGCCTAATTATTTGTCGCAATATTATGAAACTTAACAATCCTTATAAATTGAATTTTCTAATAAGCATGAAGTTCAAATACAAATGCATTTAATCATTATTATGAAATGATTCATCAGTGTCCATAGCAACGCGCATCGGCATGCGTTGTTCACGGACAAGACACATTTTTAATGCATTTTCATCAATTCTTAATTAATTGATTAAGTTCACATATTTTATTACCCAAAGAAGCTATGTAAGCTCGCCAATGGTTGTACCCCTGAAAGAAAAAACGATAAAATCCTGATCTGTGTCGTTTGACGAAAGCAAAATTATCAGTAAATACTGCTTCGTGAAATTTTGATTTGCTATTTATTGTGTAATGAAATTGAACTCTTATCCAAAATCAATGTTGTATAATTTGTAATACATGTATTAATAGAAAAAGAAAATTGCTAATGTTCTTGTTTCTACACTACTGTTAGGAATTACAGTTTTTATCAAAAAAAATTATATAATGCTTTTGAAATACATTGTTTTTGCGCAAAACAAAGGAAATTAGTAAATGTTACATTGTGAAGCTTCATATATATTCGCATGTTAAGTAGCATTAAAAGTATATGACATTTTTTCAGTATTCTTAATTCTAATTACACATAATTTTTATAAAACATGAATAATACAAAACGAATGCCATGCTAGACATATTTTGTAGCAACTGACACATCACAGTTCAAATGTATGTTAATGAATCATGCAGTATATGGTTGGAGTCCGTTTATACCTTATAAATTAATTACAAATGCAATCAATTTTGTATGGGCGGTAAAGGTAGCTACATGTACTTACATCAATAAAACTAGCGTTTATATAGTCCGAGATTCCTTCTTTCAGGACAACTCGCGTGCTGTCATCTGCACAAACATGAATAGTTTGAGCGATTAAAATTGCCAGTTAACTCCCAAGTATCAATATTATGTAAACAGAAACCATTATGGATGACTAAATGTCATAAAAGTTATGGGCAATAAAAAAGAATCTTATACATATAACAAAGTCGGACTAATTATACATGTAACAGTCTGTACTTGAAACTGATTGAAGTATAGTGTTAAGTATATGTATGTAAATTTATTTATCTAAAAAGTTGTATAACAATATATCTGAAAGTATTCTAGCAGTTGTCTTTTCATAATACTTGGAAATGAAACGTAAACTAACAGTTTTATCGGTTACATACATGGATATATTCCCCGGTATCTGTTCTTTGACAGGTTGCTTTCTTTCTGTGATTCTTCGAAAGGTTTGATAAGATAAGGCGGCAGTTCCTTAAAAAACAATTAACACTTGAAACTCTATTTTACCGAGTATAGAATATATGTTCCTGTATTACAAACCAGTATAAATATTAAACAGTACTGATTTAAACTTAATTTTAGAATACTCGATTCAATCGCCCAGAAACCTAATTTTGTTTCAATTTTAAGTCAACAACTGTGTTTGACAGTAGATAACATAAAAGCATACCTATGCCATACACTTAACAATTGTTCTTACGGCACCGAATATAAAATTTTAAATTCTCCTTATGAACTTAAAGAAAACTTCTCATACTTAAACCATAATTAGATGCATATTTTTTACTTCTTTTAGGAACTTACCATCAAATTATCGTGTGCATTCATAAACCAAGCACATTCTCTAAAGGTGAGAATAAAACCAAATCATTAATTCGACCGTAGCTTTTGTACAGAGAATATACTGAGACCGGCAAAAATGCTGAAAAATCTTCTGTGTGAAAGCAAGGCAATCGCATTTTTGCAGAATTGCGTTGTATAAAGGACACATGAATTTATGTAACGGAGATATATACCCGGTACCGACAACTTTGTGACTTTTGTTTTAAACCATATATTGATTAAATGTCAGTGGTTTCCATATGCATGTAGGGAACTGAATGATTATTTCATTTTAAATAAGAGGAAAGGATATTATATCAGTTTAATTATGTTTCAGTTTTAAAAAGTATATCCTTACTCCAGAAATTAATAAATATCCGTGTAGTTAGAACATTTGTTAAGTGTATTTATACTAGTCTATTAGTGGGTTTTATGATTTCTTGTTGTACATTGTAGCTATAAATAGACTAAAGTATGACTGTATACATTTATCTATTTAAAGGCGATTTTCTTCAACACCGTCCACATGTTGCACGATGGCACCTCTTTGCAAATAAACATATTTATTTCAATAGATGAAAGGGGAAATTTGCAGGTTCGGTTTGATTGAGCCTGTTCAAAACAAATTAATGGTGTAATTTTAATTACAATGCACCTGAAATTCTTGTATGAAGTCTTCGGCTGTCTTATTGCAAACATATTCTGCAAGTTTGCTGATCTGTATTTTTCTTCTTTTTAAAGCTGCTGTATTGTAGTATGTGTTGCCTTCATCTTGGATGGCCAGGATTAAATTGTCCTTAAAGAAACCAGTTAAAATAGTTTTGCTTTTGTTTTGATATATATTACTACAGTTTTGACTTATAATATTTTGTTGAAGGCGTGGTGATAGGGCTCATAAACCAAACCAATACATCTTTCTAACTCGTAGTAGAACGTGTTGTGGCATCGTTAAACCTTAAACACATAGTGTTTAAGTGTAAGCAACAAACATCAAACTATTTTTGACTCTCCAATTAAAGTTGAAAACTTTACTATTTTGAACGTCGTCAAAAGAGATTGTGTTGATTAGTTGTCAATGTCTTTTACTAGTGTACTACGGCAGGACCTGCTTTGTCAGACATTTTTATTACACTGCTGAATGTTTCGCCATATTTGACTACAGACATACGCAAAGTTTTGTAACCATACTAATATATATTTTATTATTGGCTGAGTATGCATGATATACCGCAGAGATAAAATCACATATTCATGGTAACCCTATGTGCTAACGAACACTGAAGACAGAATTCATACTAAGACTTGCAGGCTGTACAAAATTATTTAAAATATACATGTCAGGCTCTAAACAGAGTAGTAAGCAGATGTTTGAGAGTGAGGAGGGGGACGGTCAGACAACAGATCTGGCGGTTGCAGCCAAACAAAAGTAAGTGACTATAAGCGTATTTGTCAGGAACACTTACTAAAATGTATCAGCGAATGTTATGTTTATGCCACTCAGCTTTAAATTATGAATATTATATAATTTTGATAGCCAATCGAATAGGTAGTAACATCGAATGTTGAAAAGCCCAGTCTGACACAATATAGGTAACCGGATCAACTTTCGCTTAATTTCAGCTAGTTCTATAAAGTGTTGCAAACTGAAACTAACTTACTGTTATAAAGTCGTCTAAATCCTCCATTAAGTTTTCCCTATGAGTCCGCACAACTGCAAGAAGAAACAAAATAGTCAAATTATTCATCAAATAAAAAAATAGACATGCCAATGATGATTTTAACTATTTCTTATTTGCTGTAAAAGCAATCAAGTTCAGTTACTGTTGGTGACTCAGAGTTTGTGCTAATCAAAAACATAGAACTAAATTTCTGCATTTTCTCCATTTAGGTTTCTTTTATAAAACCATTGCATTTCTTGACTTAATTTGTTTGTTCTTTAATTTTATGTTTCGACGTTTCTTACAATTACAACTGATAATGGAGCTGTCTTTTTACAATTTTAAATATTGAAGTACAATTTTTTAATTTCATTAAAAAATACAAAAATATAAAATATACATATCTGAATAAATAGAGCAAACCTTCAGTTTGATTTGCAACGAACAATGTGCCTGCCAGTTCATTTTGGTGAATTTTAACATCTCTGTCGAAAAGAAGTAATACATTTGAATATGGAGGTAGTAATAATAGTGAGAACGTTTTCTCATTCACTTAATTCTGGTTTGTTTATATATATAAATGATACTAGGTGTAGTATTTTTTATGCAAAGACTTAAGGAGACAGGGTGCTTAATACATCCGCCATATGTTTGCATGGAAGTAGTAAACTTGATATGTCATTTGGTTGGATCTGTATAAATAAAAAAAGTAAAATTGCTTTATAGGCCAATACATGTTTCATTATTATTTTCGTCCCTAATGATTCAATCTCATGTCAGTTAGAATGAAGAATCAGAAAGACTGAACGGAAGAAAAGTTAAAACTACATGTATGTTAAGTTTATATCAATCTAATGTAGCTATTAGGATATCCAACCATATCCAGGTAAGGAACTGTGACGGAACTGTCACATTGCCACATCTTTAGTTCAAGCTTAACATATTGAAAATCATCAATAAACTTTCAAACAAGAAACTAATTAAAATATAATATAATAAGCATTTTAACATGGAGTAAACAAAGAAATCTATAAATAGATGATTTACGTAATATCCTTCTGTCTGTAAATAGGTACACGAAGTCGTTGGTCCATATTATTCAGTTTTGTCAATATTTATGTGAAAATATCAAGGTGAAATAAGAAAAGATATGATATGATATGATGAAAAATGCTAACAAATACATTTTTATATCTTTAAGGACGATCCTTAACCCCTTTTATATCTCTTAGGTGAAATTATAGATGTACATACTATTCATCATCTAGTAAAAGTTAACTGTAATTTAATGCATAACCCATAGTTCTATATTCAGTTTTACAATTGTGCCATAAAAGTAATGATATATCTGTCAATCATTACTGAAAAACATACATTGTTGAAACAGTTTGATAGAATTTACATTATTATAAAAGTATAATTATTATAAGTAATCGTTTTAAAACGTGTATTTTTGGTTACACGTTTAACATTAACATTACCTTTACATTTGGTGTACATGTAGACTGAACCGCAAAGCGAATATTTTTCAGATCTACACTCAAGCTGTGAACGTTCATATTATGAAAGCTTTTGTTTTTCAAAAAAGTTTGGACGGACACTCATACCCGTGTTGTTAATGTGACAAACACAATCCCCTTCCCCTAGGTTTAAGTATTTTTTGGTAACGAACATGCAAAGTTCACCAACTTTATATCTTAGCACAGTAATTACAAATTACTAATAATATATTACTGTTACAGAAAAATGACATGTCTAATCACATGTTTAAGCATATCATTTGTTATTTTGGGATTTAGATTTTTTCAAGCAAGTTCTATCAATATTACAGTTCAACACGTTTATTCGTAAAAAAAAATACATATTTGGTGAACAGTCAAAATTCGAATCTGGGAGGAAGCAACAAGATAAGTAAAATATTCTCGCGGTTTTTATGTAAAGTGTAGGCATTTATCAAACAAGATACGAGAAAAAGTGTTTGATGTCAAGCCAGGTTAGATTCAAGTTTTTGCTTATTATAATACTTATAGGTTATTAGACATTTTACTGTACAATACGGGAATATATTTGGACTCGTACACAGCTTGAAAAGTCATATTGGACGAGCGGTTAGGCGATTCCAATATGACTTCTCAAGCTGTGTACGAGTCCAAATATATCCCGTATTGTACAGTGAAACGTCTAATAACCTTTTTATTCTACATCTAATAAATGAAGCATGACTTTTCAAGCGTTTAAAGACTATTCCATATATATTCCATATTGTACGGTCCAATATTTTATTAAGTTCTACATTTGTCTTACTTGACAGGTTGCGTCATATTGCCTGCATCAAATGTATGATATTGCTTGGCAACAATGAGTTACTGTCACCAGACGCTTTACTCGTCTCAGTGTGTATTTAAAGAGAAGCGCCTACACGACCACGTGTTTTTTTTTTCATTCGGATCATTTTTACGGTCATGAGTCACTGTCACCAGACGCTTTACTCCTCTCAGTGTGTATTTAATGACAAGCGTCTACACGACCACGTGTTTTTTTCATTCGGATCATTTTAACGGTCAACGGCTTTTATCGTTGTAAAACAATTTGCACTTAATCATCCAATATGAAAAAATACGGACTTTTTTGGATCCAATACGGGAAAATATTGGACGGTCACGTGGTACAATTAAAGGACGCTAACTGGATCAATTTATTAGATGTAGAATAAATGATTGTTTTATCCAGCATCACTTATTTCGATGTGAATTTTACAGTATGACAAACATTCATTTTAACGAAAGAGTGCAGAAACTTGAAATAGAGTAAACCCAATTTAGTGTTTGTAGCGCTGCTCTGGTTTAGTATTATTTAATACGGAATAACAACAAAAGATATTTAAAAGATTAATGCTTCTACATGACACATACCCACATTTAAACTCATAATTTTTACACAGGCTTTTTATCATAAGCTTTTACTCAAGCGCTTTTTACAGCGATACAGCGATAAAGTCATAATTTTAGCCTTCCAAACAGTACAAAGTCTTATGTTGTCAGCATGCGTCATACCATTAACAGCACTGCATACATTGTACTTATGAGAATAATGAGCGTATATGATGAATGTAATTGCATGACACAAAGAAATAATTAAAACCGCTTCGGTGGTTTTCTGAACGTTTAGTAGATCTACTTTGATTATTTTATCATTTAAAAAGAAGAGGACAGTTACGTTTGTGTGCAAAAAGATATTGAATGTGGCCTTGTCTATATTTATGAGAATTTTGTTTTATTGATTTTATTCAGATCCACAACATATCTTGTTTTGTTTTCATTCAATCTCTAAAACAATAAACATGATGTACATTACTTCAGACAAACAATTTGAAAAAGGAAAACAGGGGAAGTTTAAGATAAAATTGCCATTTTTTAATGTGTGCTCTCACCATTTGAACATTTTACTTGGAGTTTTACACTCACCCCCCCCCCCCCCCCGAAAACCTCATTTTTCCATCAAATATTACAAACTACTTCATCTAAGATAAGGTTTACAAGAACGCTGAAAATACTGTGATTTTTACAACGGGGAGTATTTGAAAAGTTATGAGGGGTTCAGTAAATGTATGTTCTATAAGCCCATGCTTTATGTTTTCACAAAAACATGTTTGGATCTGTCCATGGCCTCACAGGGAATATTGGTTTCTCGGGGATTACACTACATGTACTTACTATTTCAAACACGAAACACATGAAATCAACTTCAATTCAATAAAATTAAATACATACAAGTACAGACGAGCAAATATCTCATCGATTATCAGTAAATAAAGAGAATCATATAATCAAGCATATGACATCCTACCTATATGCACGTAATTTTAGTGCTACAAAAATTACCACGACTGTTGGCATGACAATGCCGATTACCAATCCAACCCATTCCAATTTATAGGTATCCGGCTTAACTG
Organism: Corbicula japonica; assembly: GCA_038501625.1. Classification (NCBI taxonomy): domain Eukaryota; kingdom Metazoa; phylum Mollusca; class Bivalvia; order Venerida; family Cyrenidae; genus Corbicula; species Corbicula japonica. The sequence continues at coordinate 100,887 of JAZAYU010000841.1, forward strand.
CGTCTACATTTGTTATATTTTCAGATGGAACTGCAACGAAACAGCAACACTTTTTTTTAGCTTACTGTACTTCGATAGAAAGTAACCACATGTACAATAAGTTTTCTTTTAATAGAAATCGGCAACAATCTGCATGACATAAAAACTGGTACAAACTAGCAATTTCGTTTGATGTACAGTCTTTATAATTATGATTTTGCTGAGCCGAAATGTTTACTTTGAGTATTTGATAAAACGATTAAATCATCAAAAACTAAACTGAAGTACAGTCATAAGAAACATGTTTAAAGCTATTCACGTTTATTTCAAGTCTCCGAAAACTGAATTATGAATGAAATTAAAATGATTCAAAGAGTCCCTGTTAAAAGGCTTAACTTTTTATTGGCCAAAGTTTTAATTAAGTTGTACACTTAAAAATCGGGTATTATTAACCGAATATTAATGTGTTTCTGGTTTTGATAATAATGCTTGTTTTAAATTATGTCAGTGAAGTTAGTAAAAAGTTAAAATGGCATGAATCCATTTATATTTTATATTTCATTTTAAGACATAATAAATAAAAGAGCGCCAACTTCTTTTTACGACAAGTATATATATTCATGTTCCAGAAGTAAATTTTCTTAAAGTTTTTTTCTTGTGTAAATGTTGTTTTTTGAACTCAAGCCAGGGCTATGCTGCGTCGGAAGTTATATGCATTGCGTGACTGCAATATTTCATATTAAATTTTTGTCGTGTTCGATGGCTTTCAAAGTTCCCTTTTCATCTATTTTTAATATCACATAAGCGTTATTTGTGCTGTGTGGCGGCTGTTAAAAGTCTCCCCGTACATTCGCCCAGTGCTATTATCAGTTACGTCCTTTGACGGTCGTTGAGCACGATACTTATGTATGTCATTAGTACAATTATCTATGTTTTGTTATTTCGGTCTATTTTAAGACGGTTCAATATCCCAGCCAATATGTATTTGGATATTTTTAAAAACCTCATTTTTTATAATATTTTCCTTTGATTTCTATGTGATATGCAAGAATTATATTCTCAGATCCCCTGTCAAAATTCTATAAAAAAATTATGTTTGGTTCAGCCAATTGATCTCTCGTTTCGGGCCAACTAATAGTTTTATCCGGTGACCGTAGCCACTGAAAAAGTATTTATCTGAAAATAACGCACTGAATATTCCATGTTCACGAACATATGCGAACCATCGATTTGGATGGATCTAATCTAGTATTTAGTAAATATTGAGTGCGCTCAACCCGGGGCTAGGCGGCGTAGGCCGTAATATGCATTTCAATTACTGCCCATGAACAGACTGAATCAAACCAAGTCTGCAAATTTTCACATTTGTCGTGTTCGCTGGCTTCGTATTTTGTTTATTTTTTAATGTCATTTGCACAACTGCCCCGAATGAACATCGAAATGTTCAATCATCATACAACATCCCTAACGAATTAAATATAGATTTTTAAATTATCAAGTAAGATATCATGTTTTGATTTTTTGCATTTAAACGCTTAGTTTTTTTTACATGTTGCGTTATTGTGTGTTAAATTTTCATCTAAAAGTTTAAATTTGATTTGTGAATGAGACAAATTATTAATCAATGTCAAATATCTCAGTTTACTGTATTTCTACCCAATATTTTGATGATAAAATATTGGTAATGAACTGGTGTGCATACAGATAAATAATACTATTTAAAATTATTAGAAAAATATTGAATTTGTTTAATTTTATGTATCAGAATTATTTCCAAATGTTTAATAAGAGATGTAACAATTAACATGCTCCCATTTTTTAGGAATTAGAATTGTTCACAATTCAAAATTAAAGTATATTAGAGAAGACACATCGCGTAATTTTAATGCATAAACAGTTGTTTGCATTACATGTTTATATGAGCAGACGAGCACTCACCTTTGCCACAATATGTTCCGTTGGGTAATCCATTCTTGCAATCTTCAAGGCATTCCGTACGATTCTCAATACACATTTTCATATAGCAACCATAACTACAATTATGTTTACACATTGTCCATAAATCTTCATGACAAAAGCTGCAACTTGAATTGAAGTTGCAGTTGCACTTTTCAGAACATAAACAATGTGTTTCATTATCGAAACATTCATGTATACAAGTTCCATTTTGTCTATAACACTCGTTATCTACACAATGGTTTGAACATTTGTTTTTGCAGGTATCACCCCAGTACCCGTTTACACATCTATCAACACAGAAACCGTTACTTGCATTACATCTACCGCCATAACATGTTTTAGAACATTCTTCGTCACACGTCTGACCATATCTTGTATCTGCACATGAACTGCATATCATATGACCACGTCGATCGCATGATTTGCATTTTGTATCACATGAAATATTACAATAGTGTCCACTAAGACCATCTTTACATCCTTCAGAGCAATATCCATGTTCTTGATCACAACTTGAATTTGGCTTACAGTATATTGGGCACTTTTCTTGACAGGCCGAACCTTTAAATCCATGGTTACAATCATCGCAAACTTCTTTGGACGAGCACGACTTACAGTTGTTAGGACAGCGCACACAGAATTGATTTTTGACAAGAAAAAACTCCTCTTGACACATTTCACAATAACCAGATGATTTGTTACAAACGTTGCAATTTTCAGAGCAGGACCGCATGTCGATTTCGCTTCCATTTATACATGAAGAGTTTGATAAACTAGAAGTGCAGTTTCTCGGAATCTCCTGACAACAATCAGTTTCGAAATAAAACGCCTCATCACTTACAATATTAATTTTGTCTGAAAAATACGGCACAAATGTAAAATTAATCTGACTTAATCTGATCTGGAATATCGTCCTAATCTATGTATAAATTATTAAACAAGGGTTGATAAACTAGACGATAGTAAAAAGAAGTTTTGGTGTTGACTACTAATAATATATCAGACACGGAAAGTTGGTGTACAGACTCAAACTTCTAAAAATAAATCTCAGAACGGGAATAAATTTCACGCTTTTGACCGCTCACAACGATATAAAATTACAAATAATATTTTAAAAACATCTGCCATTGTTATTTTGTTTTCTGAACATTTGTTTTTGCTTCACAAATTACAAAAAGCAAATGAATATAATTTGACAAGTGTTTCGGATTATCGGAAATATACTTTAAGTATTTATATTTTAAGTTATATTTTCTGATCATGATGTTTAAATATTCAAGTCATAATAATGTCTAAACAATGTCACTAGACTTCATATTTGCTTTCAGAACATAATATATTTAACAGTAATGGTCACCCTATTACAGTATATATAAGAGAATTATTGTTTTTTAATCGTGTTATGGTATATGTTTTCCTAAATTAAAAGTTGCTAAACTATTATTGTCTACACTTACAATAAGAGTTTCTGTAATTTATTTTTAAAAATAAGAAAGACGATTGATTTCTTAATTAAAAGTAAGTATTGAGGTCACACATCTTTATTTACATGCGGAAAGTTATCAAGCGCAGTTCAATGGTCTAAGAAATATCGCGACTAAATATCATTTTGAGAATAGCATAAATGAAACTCACATTAACTAGTATTTACATTGTATCTACATGTACGAGAAATGCTATTTTAGTGGTCAGATGTATTATTTATGAGACTTACTATTTTAGCGATAAAATTGATTGGATATGTTGTCGTTAATTAATATGCCAGTATATACGGATCGGCCGTATACTTTCCCCTCCTTGCCATTTTGTTTAAAAATTGAGGAAACGCATAAAATTAAACGTATATCCTAACTTGTAAAGCGCTTATCTCGAGGACTACTTTGATTGTTTACAAATAATAATTGTATCAAGTCAAACTATTAAATTTAAAAAAATCAGATTATTCTAAATCAGGATGGCTACACCATGTGACTTTAAGAATGTCGTGCATATATTTATATCGGAAAAATCACTTGTTTCAGGTTGGTTTTTTGCTTATCTCTTAGTAATTTATATACCAATTTTGATTAGATAAAGCGCACCGTACTTCTGTTTACAGGTTTTTATATTGAGTGTTTACCGACACCATCAGTCAAGTGCCGTTTTGTCAAATATTAAAAGACAAATTATCAAATGTTTAATGTGATGAAGACACGATGTCAAAATAGAAATGATCTCATCAAAAACAACTGCAAAAATATAAATATACTATTTGGTCAATTTTGTTATACCTGCATTTATTGTATATTGGTTATAAGCCAGAATCAGGCTACAGGCCGAGTTTTCTGCAGGTTTGAAAATGGGTATCGCAAACACCTGGAAAAAGTGGAAATGTCGAGCACACTTAATGGCTGTCTCTTTTTTTTTTGTTTTACTTCAGGTTTTGAAATATGTAATCAATTACGTTCTCAAGCAATGGCTAAGTTGATGATTGTCATCTCTTTTTTCACCACTTATATTTCATTGGTGTCACGATATACCGATATACCGGTATATTGCAGTATGCTGCCGAACGATATTGTATCGCGATACGAAATCTTCTACCAGTACGGCTAGAGATATTGTGACAGCTTAAAATAGCTAATCTGTCATGTGGATATAAAACTTATTTATAAAACTAGTTAAAAACTCGTATTTAAATGTGTTCAAACATGAAAGTATTGAAAGACACTTAGACATCATTCAATACAAACTAGTCATGGCATTGGCAATTTCATTCAAATTATAGATGATATTATATATACATGATATTACTAGTATAAAACATAATTGATATTTTAACAATATTACTTTGTTCATGATGCGTGTTCAGTGTGTGTTACAAAATGGAACAGTTAAAATGAATTAAATGGTTTGAAGTCAGAATTAATATGCAGCCATACTTTTTTGTTCATAAAGCAATATATTGTGGTATGTATCGCAATACAGTGTTAGCGTTTTGCAGTATATCGAGGTACACTTAAGGTGTATAGTACACCCCTAATTTCAATCATAACCGAATCTGATTCAATACTCGCTGTATTTGGCATGATACTATTAGATATAGGTACCGTTGATTGAATTCAACTTCTGCCATACACACTATGACATTTTGAAAAAGTGAAGGAAAAATTAATCGAATAACAATAGTGAGAGATTTCATTAAGATCAATAAAAATATCGAAGCCAAAATCTTCTCTAACGGCTTTATTTTTCCTATAGTATTTTCCATGATTATGACCATATATTAAGATATCTAAAAATAAAAATCTAACGAAGACATGTATATGTATCGAACGATCCTTGAATGACAAACTCGTAAAAATGTTGTACTAACTGAGAAAGTTGAAATAGGAAGAAGAGAGACGCATACATATAAAATTATCAACGATGAAATGAAAGTATTTTCCATCGCATAATGTGAAGAAACAATACAAAAATACTGCAACCTTATACGAAAATCAGTGTGCATGACATTCCCAAAAATTCCTGGTGTGGACGATACACATTTATAACATCTCTGCCCGTAGCTTAATTCTGGGCTTTAAACACTCCGTGACTACTCGCATTGCAGGCAGTAATAACCAAAGAACATAGACATAAATATACTTAGGGACAAGTATTGTCCGATATGTTTTTTTATAAATATCTTTTAGGCGCGTGAAATCCAAAAAAGACATTTTTCCTTTTTTACCGTAAACGTACCTCATTTCCTGTTTAACATGGGCCTGTACGTGCCGCTATCTTATTTTAACATTGGTTATGATAATCGCACTCATTTTTATCTTGAAAATAAAAAAATTGCAAACTTCATCAAAATGTATATGTATCGTATCCATGGTAGAATATCTGAACCTTAGTATGTGAGCCATGTTCTGTTCATCTTTAATATTACAATGCAGTGTTACCTCGCTATATTGACCACTCATAGGACTGGCAAATATTGTTTGTTTCTGAGTTGAAGTCTCAAAATTGATGTTTAAACCACTTATTTACACTATCTGGTTATTTTAAAACAAGCTCTGATTGGTTTGTTTGTTAGAGGGTCTAATTTTATTGTGGTGTTTTCTAAGCGGGGTTCTCCTTCATTTCACTACAGCCATGACTTTATAATGTAAATTCTCTTAGCGAGCGCTTGTGCGGGTCCCTATCAAGTGTCTTACATGTATATTTCTTTTGTTTCCGATACACCTTATAGTATTATTTTATTTCTTACACCAACGTTGGTAAGTGAAAACCGATTAAACTAAGATGCACAAAATCAATACTTACCACTTAAAAGTCTGGACACGACCAGTGATATGAAATATATAATCTTTATGTTGTTCCTGAAATTTCAATGCATTAAAAGTTAAGTTATTAAAATACATTTATCTCCGTTTACACAAACAGGAGATACCACATGATAGTGATTTGCAAAAACTTGGCTCTGGCCATTAAAACCTATGGGCAATACAGTTAATTAATCAGTTCCGTCACATGCTCGATATTTTTGCTGCAAATTTCAGATTATTTATCCAAACAATGTATCACATGGTATTTGATTGAAGATAAATTTGTCAGCAACAATTTGAGATCAACTGTGATAAAATCTACTGTGTGTAAGCATTGAATTTCTGACGGCAAACATAGCCCCAATTCAACTAGTTTCGACACCGTTCAAACAGTTCCGAAGCATAGTTATATTTAGATTTGCTATCTTAGGGTGCATCTCAAAATATATTTTAACTGTCACCAGGGGGGTCAATACAGTATTCTATCTATATGTAAACATCAGGTACGGCATTAAGTTGGACCTAGGTGTTAAAAAAGCTAAAGATGGGTGGAATTAACTCTCATCATTTTAATACTTCAAAATTACAAACTGTAAACATAAATATAACTGTACTGTAAATACCTGCACATAATTTTTAATAAAATCATATCAGCTAACTATCACTTCATTCAGGCATTTACTTATACTGTTGTAACATGATAATGTATTATATGTATCTAATGGTTGATCTGGCGAATATTATAGGCTGCAGCTGTGGAAATGGATTTGACTGGGGTAGAGAAGTCTTTTATCACATGGGTAAATAGTGTATATCAAGATCCTGATCAGCCATCACATCCATGGATAACAGCAGGACTACAATGTGAATCTGAAGTTTCTAGAAACTGTTTTTCTGTGTCCAGCCCATCAGTTTTTCAACAGCTGAACAGAATGTGTGGTTTTATCTGCAATAAAGAAGTGTCAAAATTATATCAAATAAACTGTATGATTTTGTTTAAATCCATTTAAAACAAGAAATGTTTGAGGAAACAGAACACTTTATTATTTATTTTGTTTATAAAATTTTTTATATAAGAATGACTTTTAAATATTATTTAAGATAAAAAGATTAAAAGTACAAACTCTATTGCCAAACATAATAGAAAATTGATTTCAATTAATATCTTAATGAACCATATACATTTAATTGAAAAGGGGAATAATTAATATAAACTATGTAAGTAAGTTTAAAAAACATGTGACTGTCAGTTTTTTAAATGATGAACTTCTTTAAAATCTATAAGTTGTCCCAAGATTTAATATAAGAATCAATCCCTTACTTTACAATATATTAATTCCTAAGTAACACCTATTTTAAGTCCCATATCAATACTTTATTAATAATTTTTAAACTATTCGTAGTAATGGTAAAGATTTTAATAGTGAAGGCATATTCAAGGTTTCACATTGATATCTTGAGTAGTTAACGAGATAATTGGACCAAATCCAAAATTACTTTAACACAAAATTAAGAACAAAAAGGGCATAACTTGAACGTTGTTTGTAGCAGAGTTATAGGTCATGGCAGTTATGACGAAGATTATGATGGTGATTATATATGCCATGTTTCAAGTTGATATCTTAATTAGTTACGGATAAATTGCATAGGTAAATGAATGCCGACGCTGGATTAAGTACAATAACCCCCCTTCTCTTCGAATTATAAGCTTAAAAGACCCAGACCAGGATTGACTCACTTGCAGTTGTCAATGTCTCACTCAAATGTTTCTTCATACTGTATACATACAATACTGCAATGATCAGAGTCCTTTCGCTACTGAATCTCAAGGGTCATTTTGACCCATTTTAAGGATTCTGCCATTCTTTAGCCAAAATACCCCTAATTTAGGGAAAAAATATCATTCAGTTAAAATAATAGGGGTCAAAATGAGACTTTTTGAAAATTTCAAGAGTCTAAGGGTTATCTCCTAGGTCAACTGGACCCCCCCCCCCCCCCTGAGTGATACTGTGTTATACACAGTTAAATTGTATATTTGTGGGCAAATCCTTATTTTAGATGCTGGCTATGAATGACTACACTAGATAAGCATTAAAATTACATCAGCAAATGTCTTTCCCAACAAATTCTGAAAGTTAGTTCATTTTGCTGTATTTTGACAACTCTAGAATACGTTTGGTACGGCCCCCATCATACGCAACATGTGTACCGGAAGTGATTAGCGAAAGCCTTCTCAAGAATGAAGCTTATCTTCCTGTTGTATGATCTGTCATGCTAATTATTAAAAGGCAACAATAATTAGAACATTTTTACACATATTTACACCGACTTTCCCGTTATCACCTTATTATTATTGCGTAGAAATCAAACATTTTATTGGGAGAGCACCTGCGTTCCGTCATTACTCGGATCATTTCGGCGAAAAGGTCATCTGAAACTTCAAGCGCCTGTTGATCCGCTGTGCAGACAATGTTTTTGAAAACTGTGAGTTTTGCAGATAAATGTATACTTTTGCGATCTTGAACCACATTTATCCAAAATTTAATTTTAACAAAAATATAAACACTCACCCAAAGTTCTAATGGGTCATCAATTGCTTATATTAACAATGTATGCTAGTTTCGTTTCTTTCTTATGTCACAAAAAGTTTGACAAGCACTGTGTTGTCTTGGAATCAGTTATTTTAAGTCTTTTAATGTTTTCTTTTTTTTTTCTCCATTTATTCAATTTACTGACCCAGCAGACTCAAAATAATAACGGTCTATAATTAAATGGGAGGTAATTTAATAGGAAGCTTTAAAACGGAATTATTAAAAATGAAACTGCTGCTTAATAATAAGGATTTATGTTTTCCTTACTTATGTGGTTTCCTATAAAATCAGAACAAGCAATTTAAAGGTATTTACTGGTTGCTTGATCTTTTATTGTGAAATGCATTTTTATAAAAAATAAGGATAACTTAAGCCAAACTGTTCGAAAGCCAACAATTGAAAGTTTAAAGCTTAATTCGAAGATCGTCACATATATAAAGTTACCTCTATATCTTACCATTCAAAACTTACAAACAAAAAGTGTCCAATTAGAACCTTGGTTGGGTGTATTTATCGGAACAAGCAATATGGAAACCTTTTTTCTTAGTTTGTGGTTCCGATAGACCTTTCCGAAAGTGTAACTGATTTGGAAAAAGATAAGTTCATGAATATGTTCACTGAAATCTTTAGCATTATTTAGACGTTGTACATGGGACATCACAATAAAAACTAGAGCTATCACTGAAGGTGATTAATACCCCCGCAATACTGCTTTATCAGAGTATACAGAAATAGTGCTTGCATCTTTTTACCTATTAATGAATGAGATATTCAATAGTGCTCCCCTTCAAAAAATGGACTGATCCAGATTAAAAAATATGTCTACCACATCGACACTTCATGCTAAACACAATTGATTTCAGTTTCAAGTCAATATTTTGAAATCACTCATTCCCCTACAAAAAATAATGGACTGACCTACATGATAAATATATGTTACACACATCTACACTTCAAGCCGAACATATGTTTAAGTTTGACTTAATTACCTTGAAAACCGTACCAGTAGTTCGCATCATTAGATTTTGTTAAATAGTGACAAAATATTGATGGACTTATCCAGAAGGAAAAATTGTCTTGCACATGTACAGTTCATGCCGAATATATGTAAAACGTTTTAAGTCAATATTTTGAAAACATGAGAAGTAGTTTGCATCATAAAATTTTGTTACATAATGCTCCCCTACAAAATATAATGGACTGATCCACAAAAAAATATATCACTTACATGCTCATTTCATGCAGTTTTAAGTCGATATCTTGAAAAGTTTAGAAGTTTGCATAACACGATTTTGTTTAAGCATGTCCCCTACAAAACATAATGGACTGATTCCAGTGAAAAATATGTCGAAACATCTACACGTCATGCCAAACCTATGTTTAAAGTTTCAAGTCAATATCTTGAAAACTGTTGAAGAAGTTCGCGTCACAAGATTTTGTTGAATAGTGCTCCCCTCCAAACAATAATGGACTGATCAACATGAGAAAAAAAATAATTTGCGCAAATCTACTCACAATCATATATTTAAAGTTTCAAGTCGATATCTTGAAAACTGTTGACGTAGTAGTAAGTGCCACAGACCAGCCACCCAACCATGTCGATATCTTTAAAACTGTAGAAGTTTGCATAACATGTTTTTGTTCAATCATGTCCCCTACAAAAAATAATGGACTGATCCACATGAAAAATATGTCACGCACATCTACACTGCATGCCGAACATATGTTTAAAGTTTCAAGTCAATATCTTGAAAACTGTAGAAGAAGTTCGCATCACAAGATTTTGTTGAATCGTGCTTCCCTCCAAATAGTAATTGACTGGATGGAGAAAAATAGTTTGCGCAAATCTAATCACGAACATATGTTTAAAGTTTCAAGTCGATATCTTAAAAACTGTTTACGTAGTAAGTGCTACAGACCAAGCACATAACCAACCGGATGATAACTCCTATATACCCCCAAACTTTGTTTACGGTATAATTACAGACAATTTACATAACAAATTATTACTATCAAAACATCTCATTTTAATGGGAACAGAGTCATTATCAAAAAATTATTTGCTCTGAAGGTTGTTGAATTTCTAAGATATTTGCCTTAATATGCTACGGTTTATAAGGGTATTTTGTAGTAAGAAAATACGGAAAATAATTTTCATCTATAATAATTAAATTCTTAAGACATAGAGAGGTGTGCTGAAGTGACTCAACATTGGAAAAAACATCGTGTACGTGACATTGAAAATTGTAAAGAATATTTAAATACCCAGATTAAATACTTAGAATATATACGACCAATTCAGATGCATAATCAACACAAAATTAGAAGTTCTGGGTGCATTGTCTATCATCTTTTATTAGAGGTTATTTTCATACACACTAAACCTCAAGCGGCCGTTGATTGTGCAAACAAATAGGAAAAAAATAACTGAAAAAAGTGATATATGCACATCAAGAATGGCCACATCCAGCAGACAGAGCCTCTCCACGCAGCCAAAAATTAGATAGAAGAAGAGAGCATGGTATTACAATAATCAGTTTCAAAATAGACGCCACAAACAATTAACGAAAGTGTGATCCCGAGGGGTTACCGCCTTGGAACTGTCTGACAGTAACTGACAAAACAAATTGCCACTGGGGGTTTTAACCAGGTTTTAGGGTGCACCAACCTCACACTTGCCCCCAACAAGTTCTCATATGAACACAAGTTTTAAATGAAATCATGCAAGCTGTATGACATGGAAACTCTTGCATGCACTGATGTTTTTAAATCTGATGAAACTTTTTTTACTGAAACCATTACTGTTACAGTATTTAATCAGGAAAGTGTAACTAAAACTTACTTACATTTTCAAACGAATACACATCAAAAATAATGTACAAATTAACATTAACTTTCCCGAAAACTTAAGAGCCTACATATATTAAGATGACTCAAAAAGTATAAACTTAATCGCAGCGTGCCATTTTTTAAAATTGATATTCGAACACAAACATCGATTCTTATGTACTTGATTTTGTTTCCCTGTATGTTCAAGATCAAGTACATTAGACGAATCTGTTATTAGACGAAAGTAAAAAATGAATCACACACAGTTTCATTTCAAGATTCTGATAAACTTTGATCAATCTTAAAAAAACATTCATTTCCACACGTTTCTGTTTAACAAGATGCCGATATTAACTTACTCTTTCCTACAGGAAGTCATTTGCTCTTGAACATGTTGAAACTGGGCAAAATTACATGCTCAGCAAAATGGGTTTAAAAAAATAATTTTCAAAAATCCTTAATTGTAATAATAAATGATAGTGTCTCTAGCTGAGAGCGAACCCGCACCGTCACGGCGACAGCGCCTAGCCCTGCAATTCCTGCGAGCTAACCGGGACAACCCCAAAAGAAAGGTTGATCGGATAGCCCTGATATACGTAACACTAACTGCATGACATCGGTAACGGGTTGTTTTACTGATAACAGTACTGACCAAATTTAAGAAATAAATCATGTTTATTTTTTATTTAAAGATCTACAGAATTTTATGTTGTAAATCTGTTCTATATCCATTTTACTTGTAAATAGTTTTCGATTATGTATTCACTTATGTTAATTTACTTCAATTAGGTATTCTGTGTCCTTTTACAGATCTACGTTTATCAGCTATAAAGAGCAAAATCAACATTTTTCATTCCCGTGACACAGGTTTCCAAGAGCCACAAGCTCTAATATAATTTTACAAATATTTAATATTTTATACATTTGTTCGACAGAATGACACAAAAAATGTTGTCAGTATCAGATAATTCATGTTGGCAATGAAAACAATGTTCTTTCTCGTTGAGAATTTTATATGGATGTAAATATAATTCATAGGAAGTTTTTAGCTTTAGCTTTATATTATTCTTACATTTCTGAACAAATATGTTTAACAAGAGTACAATAACGATACATACTTTTAATTAACATTTGAGCAATATTTTATACAATCACTACTACAACAAGGGATTACTTAATAACCATTGTTTTTAAGTATGGATATTTGATCTATATACTTATAACTTTAACTTCATAAAAGAAGGCACTTATAGTTTCTCAATCCGTTGAGTACGATACATTTTTCTGTGTAAACATTGAATTGCGCTCAACCCGAGACTATGCACTCCAATCTAGCCTACAATATTTTGATAAATTGTTGTTTGTTTTCATCTGTTTCAATCATTCGAGCTTTCAACTTTGCACTTACTTCAAAACTATTAACACTCGATGCTTGTTTTTAGAGTTCTTAGATATATGAAGCCATTTAACGATGCTACCATAGTAATTTTTTTTTTGGACCTGATGAAATAGATAAAAAGGGAAATTTGAATGCCACCGAACACGACAAATATGAAAATACTGCAGGCTCTATTGATTAAGCTTGTTCATGGTCAGTAATGGAAATGCGCATGACTGCCTGCGCCGCCTAGCCTCAGGTTGATCGCAACTCAATATTTAAACCGATAAACAGTACAATTTTGATCTATCCCAAACGATGGAATGCATATGGCGGTGAACATGGATCCTTCAATGTGGTATTTTCATATCAATACCATTCCCTGTTCAGCGGCGTACTGTCCGCAGGTTTAAGAATGTGTTTGCCATAAACGAGAAAGCAATGGGCGGAACTAAACAAAATAGAACTTGGATATGGGATCTGAGAATATAAATCCTGCATATCAGAGACAATGCCAAAGTCAAAATTTGAAAAGAAGGAGTTATATCTTTGGAGTTATTGAACAATTTCCGAATCTATATTGGCTGGGATATTGAAACCATCCATCTATAAACTGGAAGAAATATTCAAACACAAGTAATTTTAGAGTTCTATTAACAAAGTAAATACATGTACGTATCGTGCTCAACGACTTTCAAAGGACGAATTTGATAACAGCACTGATAGAAGAAATGGTGTCAAACCGCTTGGTAAATAAACAATTTTGAATTCGTTTGTGTTGTTTTCATAAAACTATGTTTTATTCCTCAATATTTTTGTAAATAAATTAACACAAAACACGAAAACTCAATGTGTTATTCTGTTGTTTTAAATATGTGATTTCGTGCTTCTCACATTGTCAACAATAGAAAATTTGTTTCCTGGAATAATGTGGATGAACTTAAAACAATTTTATCGGGTTATCATTAAGTTTTTTAACAAAACATTCTCGTCGTTCACTCGTTCAGAATTTCTCCCACACTTCATGCGACGCCTTCTTTTGATAATAATAGGTCTTATGTAGTTTATAACAGCAACAACAACAACACCAACACCACCAGCAGCAGCAGCAGATAATGATATTATAAGAGCAGTAAGATTTATTTCGGAAATGCTGTCAGAACGAGGCCGTGTGTTATCATTCTTCAATATCGTTTCATGGTTTACATTGTGTTTAACTGAAATTAAAAGTGAACCAAGTATTAATGACAATATGGGGCTAATGGTGCAAACACCTTTGGGTTTTAACCATTTCTTGAAGTTAATAGTAAAAAAAAACTGTTACAGATATAATAAAACAAAAATATTTTTGTTAAATTATTAATTATTTAAGTTAACATTTATTGTCGCTTTTCAAAATGACACTTGTTAAATCAAAATAGATGGCATATATTTATTTTGCGGTTTACCTCCGATGCATTCACCTGTCTCACGAACGCACACTTTGTCAGCACATTCATTACTGCAGTTGCTTTGGCAAAATTCACCAAATCCGTTTTTGCAATTTTGGCAGACCCCGTTTCTATCGCAGATGCAGTTCTTTTGACAACGACATTCGATCCCCGTTTGATCGTAAAAGCATCCGTATGCACAGGTTCCGTTCTCTCTATTGCAGAAATTGTCTTGACAATCTCTTGAACACATATTTTCACACTTATTTCCCCAGTATCCTTTTTCACAACCATGTGTGCAGAAACCGTCAGTTTCATTGCAGACTCTAAGATAGCATTTACCGGAGCATTTTGTGCAATTAGTGCCATATCTTTCAACTGTACATCCCCTGCACTGTTTACTGTTAAAACGTTCACATGCACGACATTTGTAATCGCAGATTATGTCACAAAATGCTCCACAATACCCATCTGTACATGCGGTAATACAGTATCCGTTGTTCTGTTTACAGCCCGTACCGTGCTTACAGTTATTACAAACTTCCTCGCAAGTGCTTCCTTTATATCCAGGTTTGCATTCAAAGCAATGAGATTTAGAATCGCAATCGCTGCATTTAGTAGGGCAGCTTACACACATGTTGTTCTCAAAATAAAATCCTTTCCTGCAGTGTAAGCATACGCCTGTGGACATGTTACACATGTCATGATTGCAGTTTTGGGCACACACATTAGAGCACACGTCACCGTAATACCCATTCTGACATGAATTACACGACGATCTTGACGCACATGAATTGCAGTTTTGGGGACAAGGCAAACAGTGCGATGTGTTAAAATAAAACCCACTCTCACAAGAACTGCCACCTATATCTGAAATAGATCAAACTTCATTATTTGTATTTGAAAATAAGTTCAGTCGCACAAATCGATATACCGTTTAACGTATTTTTTTACCGTAACGCTTTGTGCGAAATAACATTGGTTTTAAATTAGATAAATCTCATTATCAAGTTTAAAAGCTTGTAAACATGCTCCTTGTATCATTACAAGCACTAATCTGAATTATATAATATGTTTCTTACAGTGTGGAATAGCATACAACTACATTTGTAAAGACAAGTGAATTTTATAATTGAAAGCATTTGCATCAATTCTCAGTTTTGAATAACATATTAGCCAAAGTAACACTCCTTGTGATTTTATTTCCCGAATATTAATATGATTATCAAATATGGATGATGTTGAATTTACGAGAGCACCTTAAACAGTTGTTATTACATGTTTAACTATGGTAAGTGTTCTGTCATTACGTTCAAAAAGTCATCGTCAATTAGCACAATAATAACTTAACATTGAAACCGTTTCCATCTTCTTTTTGGTATATGCCAATATGGAATCTCTTTCTTACATATTTTGATATATGGGTTATACATGGACTCATAAAGGTTGGTTCCTTTATATATTTAATGTTGAATCTTGATTTCTTGGAATAATCTTGTACATGTATTGTATATTATTTTTGTTTATTTTTAAGCTTATTTCAGCACTGTTACTGTTTGGAGAATACTGGCAAGTGTGATTCCTCTGTAATCATTTTTTTTTCATTGAATAGTAACTCTTCACAAAACTCTAGCAATATTCATACTACACCGATCATCGAGTTTTAATTGTTTTCTCTTAGAATTAGAATGTAAGCCGTGTTCGTGAGACTTTGTTTTTCTTGCATGTATAGCAAAAACATCAGTGATAAATTGGTGATCATTTGGTATTTTGGCATGTTTTGAAGTTTTTACAATTGTTTAGTGAGCTAGACTCCTCTGAGTGGCTTCCTAAAGTTTGTTAGTTGGCGCTAAACTTTAAATTAAATTATGCTTACCTCTTTGGTTGCACGACGGTGGCAGGGGTTTAAGAGTTTACGAAGGTTTATGGGGAAATCTTTTATTTAAAGAACCTAGAAGCTCGATTTGTTTCTTTTATACATGTCATCGTGTTCTTGCTGATTTTACTCCAGGAGCTCTGGTCTCAGTAAGATCATCGTGTAACCGCCATTTTGGCTTTGCAATGCTATTAGATTCTTATGTTTTATATGTTTGTGTGCTTTTGCATGCAACATTGTTGAGCCGATAAGTGGGTTGGAGTTGTTTCACCAAGAAAACTTGTATTTGTTTTGTGATATGAGAACCTGTTAGGGCAAGTGTGAGGTTGGTGCAACCTAGAACCTGGTTTAAACCCCCAGTGGCAATTTGATTTGCCACTGACCGTTCCAAGGCGGTAATTCCTCGGGTTCTCATATTTTTAATTGTTAGTGGTGTCTCTTTTGAAACTGATCATTTTATTAACCATGCTCACTCCCTCTCTTCTTCTTGACTGTGTGGGGAGGCTGTTTTTTCTGAATGTGGCGATTCCTGATATGCTATGCATATTTCACCTTTTTATATATTTTTTACAAATTTAAGTTTCGTGGTTTGATCAGTTTGTATAAAAATAAACTAAAACTATGGATTTTGAGAAGTTTTTGTAGAAACGTAGGCAAAGTTGTGCTGGTGATGTTACCTAGGATTGGCTTTTTTTAGTACTAGAAGTTTTTGTTAAGGTAAATATAGTGCCCATTGTATGCCATTTTGCGTAACTGTCAATGAAAAAGTGGCATATTGTTGGTGTCATAGTTTTATGTTATTTAAGATAGTCAAGAGGGAAGAGCGATATACATTTAGGAAAAGGGAAAAAAACCCATGCTAATACAGTAAGCTGAATATAGTAAAGAAGTTTATTATGAAGGATAGATATGTATCTGTAATATAACATTATTAAAATATAACAAGACCATTACTTAATTGCCAGCGTTTGGCGCTAGTCTTATAAATATGCAAAAATATAACACACATTCCAATTACGGTATCTCAATTATCCAAGGGGCAGATAATTTACTTTAGGTTATCGCGCACTTCCAGGTATCTCGTGTTTGGATTGAATTTTCCATAAAAAAATTCCGAGCTTTTAAAGATGTTAATTTCATACAGTACCGTAATGAATGTTTTGTTGTCAAGTTTGCTTAATAGAACAAAAATGATTTGTAAAGTTTTATTTTCATGATATTAAAAATAATGGTCTAAAACATTTAATGAATGAAACGGGAACACGACAAAACATGAAAATAGTGCAGGATGGGTTTGATTGAGCCTGTTCTGGAAATGCATATGTCTTCCGACGCCAATAAACAGTAGATTTTATCTATCCCAAACGATGGTGTGCTTATGGCGATTTACATGGAACCTTCAACGTGGTATTTTCAGATAAATTACATTCATGTTCAGCGGCGTATGGTCCTCATAAAAAAGAATGGGTTTGTTGCCCAAAACAAGAAAACATTAAGTGACTTATTAATTTGATCGATTTATTGAAAATTTCGCGCCAGTGCGTTTCGAGTACTAATCGATGTTTTTTAGTTAAATATAGTATTAGGAAAATTGACGGGGCTGGCAACCGACTTTGAGTTAATCCGTCATTTTAAGTTTCGAGTTATCGCAGTTCCGCTGTTTAGTCAGATCTAAAAGTTGACGTTTACTTAAGCAAACGGTCGTATTTAAAGTTATTGTTGTTAAACAGTTGTGTTAGATTGATATTTCACTTAACTTTATCAAATGACCATATATCTTATGTTTATAACGAAAAGCAAAATCAGTCATCATACAGCCGTAATCCATAATCATTGAGTATTTCTAAATGCCCACAAACACGTATTAGACTTAATAGAAAAACTAATGATATGTATGTATTACTAAAATGAAAATCTGTTGCTCATACTTAAATATAAAAATTTATTCAATAAAATGCATTGTTGAACAGTAAATATAATATAACGATGTTTCATTTAGTCTAATTGCATATGGGTCGATTTAAAATATGATTTATTAGTTTGTGCAAGATTTTAAATCAGCAATTTACGCCAGTTTGCACAAATAAAACAGACTAAATAAACAATGACAAAACGCAGTGACAAAGAATATACTTATAGATATCCATTTCAACCCATTGAAATAACAGACAATAACTTAGTTGCTTTAAGATACAATAGTCATTTAAATTCACAAACGAATAGAACAATAGTTTGATATAGTATGATTAAATAGATTTTTTTTATAATGGCTGATCAAAACTGTATTTGTCATATTATCTCAGTACACTTTTATAATAATTATACGCATATCACTTTATACATCAAACATGCTATAATGATGTCCTTTAATAATACAATCCCTACTGTAACATGCAATCATTTATTTCAAATAAAAGGTACCTACACTGGTTTTAAAGCTTTCAAATATTTTTCTGGTACATTATATATAAAACCTGCTACATAACATTTTTATCGTAATTTGTGCTATACATTTGGGTACAAATAACATAACATTAACCAACTCAAGGTGGATAGAAATGCAGATTTAAAAGACTATAAAATCAAAATGATCATTTTTATGGCTGGCTTAACACAGAGGGAAAACAACAGTTACGTTAAATGATGATTAATTTATATATTCTATTGCATAACACTGTATATGGAAATCTTTGCAGATGAGCCACATATTTTGTATAGCTTTTTATAGTCGGTGTGTGAAGTTTTTATAAATAAGTCATTTCATTTCTTGTTGTGGTCTGCTTATGTTTAATGGGTTTATGAATTTACGATTTGGTCAACATTAAGGGTTTCCGAATCATGAGAACAAAAAAGGTCTTGTATTGCATACTTTTCTCTCTTGTGATTGTTTTACCGTACTAATTGCCGCGCCGAATGGCAAAATAGTCACAGGTCTGTATTGCCGAGATGTCATACTAAATGGGCCCAAGAAATATTATCAGCAACTACGCCGAACCAAGATTAAGCCATGTTCGTCTACATTATAATGCTGTTTCACATACATCTGAGCTTGAAAAGCAAGTTTTGAAGTCTGAGAATGTAACCGTATTGCCACTCCCATGGTACTGTCCAGAGCCAATCAAATGCGACTACCCAAAGCTGACAAAGTTCATATCTGGTAGGTGATACAAGGCATGACAGGCAATCGGCTCAGACATCGGTCAGATATCTAACTTAGTTAGCGTACCGTGACGCATTCAAAAATGGATTCAGAGATGGAAAATAATTTATTTCAAACCGCAGAGAATATTTTGGACGGTATGCAATGTTCGTTTGATTATTTAGGTCGCATGCTTTTGAGATATTGTACAAAACACATTACATATTGAACAATTATGTTTTACGTAATCGTGGATAAATATTGCCTTGTTTTCTCATGATATCAGGTTTTGACAAGCCCATCAAGTAAAGTATATGAATCATCTGTAAAACTTTTTATATTACACTCTATTGTTTATCACAAGCGATGGGTGTTATATTTTCCGCATGCAATTGTCATTTTCAAAGAGACTGGTGAGAAATGTTCTTATTCAATTATGAGGAAGTATAGATGACAACATATGTGGAAATATCTTAACTTGACAATGAGAACGCCTGGACATTATTTTATTTAAGCTTCTTAAAAAGTTACCTGATTTTTTTAATAGTTCAACATAGATTAGATATAAAAGACTTACAACGATGTTGCTAGGTAAAACGTATATAGATTCATATCACAATCTGATAATGTATAATTAATTTTCAATAGCACTACTTGTGCAGTGTGACTGCCGTGAAAATGTTTCCCGTGCAAATAAGTCAATAATTTCATCAATAATATCAGTCTAATAATATATATATATCAACTTTATTTGCGCATCGTTTATTTTTGTTTTGGGATGTGGCGTTTATGTTGTTTGCTAGCGTACTCCAATTTATGTGACTAGGTGCGTTGCGGTGATGGTTCGATTCCCTACCTGATTTTATGTTTTAGTTTTGTTTGAAGGTCGCATAATTCTTAGAATTATTCTGTTGTTCAATTTAATTTTTCTCAAAGACAGAAATCCGCTTGATCATGTACTAAAAGGCTAAGATATTCAGCAGTATCGCTGAACACCCATAGAAGTATAATCACTGAAACTTATCCGCTGTTTTCAAGTTCTATGTCATGCGAACATTGTAATATTCTTAACAGTCCTAAATGAATATACAGTACTCGTCTATTGCTATGTAGCTGTAAACATGGTCCCCCGAAATCCGACCAATTCAGTGATAAATTTCATTATTGTCATTTAAACAACGTTTATTCCAAGAAATTCACATCAGTAATACCAAATGATGACCTCAAATTTAATGCAGGTTAATAAACCTATTTTCCATGGTGATTCTGACACATGATTTTATTCATCGGTTCTATGATAAGTTTATTACTGTCTAATAAAAAGTTGTGCTGTCCAGGTTCTCACACTGCTTCCTTATTTCATCACGTATCACTCTTAATAACCAGTATTTGTTCATTGTCAGCCAAATCGGCTGATAAATAATGTAAGTGACCATGTTAGATTGAAACCGTATCAATTTCATTTGTTGCCTTTCAATAATAAACTAGAATGTTGTGTTCCGCGGAACACATGTGTCGCCTGCATGGAAAAAGTTGAAATGTGGGCCTATGTTTAATCATATATAATAAAAATATTTTATTTAAGTTGATTTCAATACTTCCCCACAGAACGCATGTGTCATCTAAATTGCATTTAAAAGGGAAATAACTAAAATAATGGTGAAACCTGAGTTATCATCTTCAAGAATTTGTTTGTAAATGCAGATGAGTTATTCAAAGTATTTAGTGAATTAATTGAACAAGTACTTTCCAATTTACAGGCAACACTAAGTTTCATGTTAAAGTTGCATTTGAAAGGGACATAACTAATAAAATATTGAAACTGGAGTTATCATTCTTGTCGTCACAGATGGCATTGTTCATGCTGATAATATATTCCAAGTATGAAGTGAATAGGACAAGTACTTTCAAAGTTATAGGCAACATTAAGTTTCAGGTTAAAGTTGCATTTGAAAGGGGCATAACTCAAAAAATATTGGAACTGGAGTTATCATTCTTGTCATCACAGATGGCATTGTTCATGCTGATGATATATTCAAGTATGAAGTGAATAGGACAAGTACTTCCAAAGTTAAAGTCAACATTAAGTTTCATGTTAAAGTTGCATTTGAAAGGGACATAAGTCATAAAATTTTTTCAACTTGAGTTATCATTCTTGTCATCACAAATGGTATTGTTTGTGCTGATGATATATTCCAAGTATGAAGTGAATAGGACAAGTACTTTCAAAGTTATAGGCAACATTAAGTTTCAGGTTAAAGTTGCATTTGAGAGGGGCATAACTCAAAAAATATTAAAACTGGAGTTATCATTCTTGTCAAAACAGATGGCATGGTTCGTGCTGATGATATTTTCCAAGTATGAAATGAATAGGACAAGTACTTTCAAAGTTATAGGTAACAATAAGTTTCAGGTTAAAGTTGCATTTGAAAGGGGCATAACTCAAAAAATATGAAACTGGAGTTATCATTCTTGTCATCACAGATGGCATTGTTCATGCTGATGATATATTCCAAGAATGAAGTGAATAGGACAAGTACTTTCACAGTAATAGGCAACATTAAGTTTCAGGTTAAAGTTGCATTTGAAAGGGGCATAACTCAAAAAAATATTGAAACTGGAGTTATCATTCTTGTCGTCACATATGGCATAGTTCATGCTGATGATATATTCCAAGTCTGAAGTGAAAAGGTGAAGTACTTTCAAAGTTATAGGCAACATTAAGTTTCAGGTTAAAGTTGCATTTGAAAGGGGCATAACTCAAAAACAATGAAACTGAAGTTATCATTCTTGTCATCACAGATGGCATTGTTCATGCTGTTGATATATTCCAAGTATGAAGTGAATAGGACAAGTACTTTCACAGTAATAGGCAACATTAAGTTTCATGTTAAAGTTGCATTTGAAAGGGGCATAACTCAAAAATTATTGAAACTGGAGTTATCATTCTTGTCGTCACAGATGGCATTGTTCATGCTGATGATATATTCCAAGTATGAAGTGAAAAGGTGAAGTACTTTCAAAGTTATAGGCAACATTAAGTTTCAGGTTAAAGTTGCATTTGAAAGGGGCATAACTCAAAAAATATTGAAACTGGAGTTATGATTCTTGTTGACACAGATGGCATTGTTCGTGCTGATGATATATTCCAAGTATGAAGTGAATAGGACAAGTACTTTCAAAGTTATAGACAACATTTAGTTTCGGTTTAAAGTTAGGGGACTACCGGACGACGCCGACGACGACGACGACGCCGGACAATAGGATCCCTATGTGTCTACCTGCTATCGCAGGCGACACAAAAAGTTATGATTATTTGGTCTGTAATTTGTTAACGTTTTTGTGTCGTCCTTTCGAAAAAATGGCGATACATAGGGATCGCTTTGTCCGTCTGTTCGTCCGTCTGTCACGAAAACTTAGCGTTTGCTATATCTTTGCATTGATTTATATTTCTTGATGAAACTTTCAATTAATATTGCTTATGAAAACACAATTTTGATGTTGCCAAATACTCTAGGTCAAAGTCACATTTGTTAGAGATATTTTTGATGTTGGATTTTGACACGATTTCTCAATTTTTCTTAATAAAACTTTCAAATTATACTTCTTACGACATGGTCGAGACGATGCCGAATACACTAGATCAGGGTCGCATTTGATGGAGTTACATGTATGCCCATTTTTGTACTTGGATTTTGCCACGAAAAGGCAACGTATGCTATAACATTGCAATTTCTCAATATTTGGTAATAAAACATTTAAATTATATTGCTTATGACAACATGCTCATGATGATGCCAAATTCTTTAGGTCAAGGTCATATTTGTTGGAGTTACGCCCCTTTTTGTACTTCGATTTTGGCACGAAAACTTTACATTGGCTATAACTATGCCATAGCTCAATATTTCTAAATGAAGCTTTAAATTATATGGCTAATGACAACATGCTCATGATAATGCCGAATTCGTAAGGTCAAGGTCACATTTGATGGAGTTATGCTCCTTTTTCGTACTTGGATTTTGGCACGAAAACGTATCATTTGCTATAACCTTGCCATTTCTCAATATTTCTTCCTTAAACTTTCAAATTATATTGCTCATGACAACACGGTCGTGTTGATGACATATATTCTTTAGGTCATGATGGAATATATGCCCTTTTTGTACATGCATTGTTTATTCCGACATAGTATCAGAGGGCTACACAAGTGTTTAACAAACACCAATCTAGTTTCATGATCGAATTATACAACTGTATCGTTTATTTTGACAGTGTATTTACGATAAGCATTATCTGTAAAAAGTACTGCATAACATGAAACTATTCTAAAATATGAAAACAAACATTTTAATACAGTATCTTCACTTGTGTTCAGTTTTTTTCAACAGAGATAACTACACTGTGGATCTGACTTTAAACATTTAAGAATGTAAATGCAAACTACTTACCTTGTAACGATGAAAGGAATCTGGGGAAAATAAGGATAATTGTATGAACCAAATTCATCACGAAGCCTGTAAAAAAGACAGCGAAGATAACTGTTTGTTTGGACCAATACAATATTTCGCTCAAAATGGCTCTTAAAAGTCAACAATGATAATGAAACAAACTTATTAAGTTGCTTAAAAAAACAAATATAATATTGCAAAGATGTTCTCTTGACTTAGATTGGATATATGGATTGACCGGCCGTAAATACGAATGCACGTGTCTTATAAGTACGTTTCTGGTCTTCCACGTTTCGTAGTCGTTTGCCATTTTGTTCCGAATTTTATTTCTTTCAATTATGGCCCTTTACAAGGTTTCTGTACATTTAGTACAACCTACTACAAACTAAGGTTGCTAATTTAAAAGATGATACACCGTTGATTGGACCATTAATATTAACTGTGTAGTTTTGATTAGAGCATGACTCCTGATTGGGAACATTCGGTAACGAACGTATGATTTAAGAACGAATGCGGATCACCTTCGGAACTCTCCGATATTCTACATGTATTCACTCTCATCACTTGTTCACTAATTTCATTCATAAAGCAGAGTTAAACTTTTTAATCCAAAAACGTATTCTGTCTCACTCTTCCATTATATGATATGTTTGTATATTTTAATTAGATAGGTGTGCAGTTGAGTACAGGGTGTCATCGGGTACTTTGTCATTATACAACAAAGTTAACAGGGCATCGGGAATTACGGCTTGCATGACTAAATATAAATATATCTTCTTCAAAACGGAGAGATTTCGGCTAAATCACAATTAATTTGTCATGTAAAAGTACCACTTGAAAATTTGATGACGACAAATTTAGAAATGGCAAAGTTATAGCCAGAATTTATTTTTGTAACATATATTACGATACCAAAGAGTATAGCTCTTCCAAATGAGAACGTCACTTACAAAATTAGCCGGAATCATCATTCTGTTGTCATGAGCTTTAAATTTTGAACGTAAAGGTCTATTCAATCTTTAGTGAACCTGCAGAATCTAACAATTGAAAAGGGGAATAAGAGGCTTTCGTTTTTAAATTTTGGCTCCTTTAAAATGCTTAAAAATAGGATATCCTAAGCATGAAATTGTGAAAGTTTGACGATGAAATATTTAAAGGATCAAAGCTATAGCCATCGTTGAGTTTTCGAGACTAAAATTTAAGGAGCTTACTTTAGAATATCAAATTAGAATGTGACATACTGATCTTGGCAATAAAATTACTTACAATCAATGAAATATTCGATGAAAAATATTGTTTGGGTTTATCACGACCCCGATGTCATAACTAATAAACTTAGAAAGTATGATGAAGAAGCATTAAGAACTGTTAAAGTGACTGAATGACAAAATTCCTTACGTATGGCCTCAATGTCGAAATGCTGACACAAAAGGGGTATCACAAGGCCGTCTAGATATCATATATCTTGTATTCTTTGAAATGATATTGCATCTACTGGGGAAGCGAACCCGTACCGTCACGACGACAGCACCTATCCATGCAATTTCGAAAACGCAACCGACTGAGATAGCCGGGAAAAGCCTCTAAAATGGTAGATCGGATAGCCCCGATAAATTTTATCATCACTGCATGACATTGGTAACGTTTTTTTTAACTGATAACAGTACTGACAATATGTATGGGAAAACTTTTTACGGCCGCTACAATGCACAAATTACGCTACTGTGAATTTCAAATGATATTACCTCTACTAGGGTTCGAACCCGTACCGTCACGGCGACAGCGCCTAGCAATGCAATTCAGACAACGCAACCGATTGAGATATCCGAGACAACACCAAAAAGGTTGATCGGATATCCCTTATATACATTTCCACAATTATTAAATTATAACTTAAAGTTTTTGCAATGTTTTTTAAGCAAAGCTGCTTTTTTACACATTTATAAAACAGTTAACTTAATACCATTATTCAAAACGTTCATACTAATTATATTAAATGTATCTAGATGCCGGCTCTAGATTGTAAATGATTCTGGAACATTTCCCAAAACAATGTTCAATTGAAGTTCGATTGCTGCAAGTTACTAAAACAAGAGCCATTCACGGGAATCCTTAACTGACTAGATTGTTTGTTATATTCCGTACGCATTAGTCACGCGGCATCACTCGTGGTTCTTATAGTATAAATGTTTTGGTAAGCCAACGTCTACATAGTCTAATGGATAAGTTATATGTTATATGGTCATTGTTTAAACATTAAGTCTTAAAACTCAATAATATTTCTTTATTCTGCATCCTAATATAATAAGTTCAAAATTGGATTTTTTTCATTATAGATGTAGAGGATATTTTTCCCAGTGTAATCTTGATAGAAACATATTTCACAGAGTGACCTCCGGATGTCGTATTTTTACGAGTGGCGATTTCACTAGTAAAAACAAATTTTTATGCTTTTAGCGCACAATTTGTGTGAATTTAACAGAAAATTCCATAAAATGGCTTAAAAACGTTTGATTATGACGTGACGTCATATACCCTAACTTGAGCCCGTTTTCTAAACGTTTTCATTCGGAATGTTATGTACATTTGTGTACCAACGAGAAAAAAACGTGAAAATAACAATGATATTCCACTGTTTGAAAACGGTGGAATGTATTTCCACTTTTATTTTACCAAGAAAATTCTGTATTTCACTAGAAAGCATAAAATAAATATCCCGACTACATTAATTATTTCAGTAAGATAATAAATGTCCAATCTGCCAAGAGTACAGAGTCCTAAGTTGCAATAAACCCATTAAACCCACTGAGAATTCAAATATGCCATGGCAAAAACTAGCTAGTGAAGTGAATTGTTTTACTGAAATAATAGGAATTGTATCATTTGATAGGTCAACTTTCCTTGAGATAACTGTATTGAAAAACATAATTCCAGTCATTCAAAAAATAAAATACTTTCACTGACAGTCGTCAATTAGACTCATTTACATGTATAACCGTCTACTATACCCAAACCTCCATACAGCCCGCTGACAGAGCCAACTCAGAAATAAAGTTATCACCTGATCCCAGAAATACCAACATTTTTCGGTCCACAACTAAAAAAAAATAAAAAGGCGTCCCATAACAGCATGCTTATGTAATGATATTTTATTACGATAAAATTTTACAAATTAAGTGAATCGATTAATCAGCAGACAAATAAAGTTTACTTAATAATGTTATTGAGCTTGTAGACACCAGAACTGATAGACGAATTCTTTTTAATATACTGAGATTTGTTAAATGTAAATAAACTACATCGGTTAGAACATTTAACTTGTTCATCTGCAAAGCAGCGTTATTTAAAAAAGGGAAGTTTTCCATGATAGACCACTTCTGCATGCGAACTAATAACAATGCGTGGGTTATCTTTCCTACACCATTGTTCATATACTATATAAATATAAATCTATTTTATTTAACGTGCATTCATGATACTTAAGGGTCAGTCTCCGAGAAATACAGGTACAAATAAATTACCATTATTTAATTAATATTGTGTTACAGAAATTTACTATGAGTAGCCGTAAAAATATTATTTAAAAATCCATTAATGTCAAACAAAACCTGCTTACTGAAATAATTGATGATCAGAGCAGTCGACATAGATATAACAATCGTTCATATAGACTAAAATTGAATCGGTAAGATAAATCATTATTAAATGAAAACAATATTTTAACATCGCTTTTTCGAATTAATAATAT
Organism: Corbicula japonica; assembly: GCA_038501625.1. Classification (NCBI taxonomy): domain Eukaryota; kingdom Metazoa; phylum Mollusca; class Bivalvia; order Venerida; family Cyrenidae; genus Corbicula; species Corbicula japonica. Next base: position 128,556 of record JAZAYU010000841.1, read on the forward strand.
CGAGACACAAAGACTGCCTTAAGTCTGCACATACGACCTTCATGCTTATGGTAAAGCCCTACAATTTAAACGTTCTGGTCCTCTCGGGGTTTTTTTATTATAGAAACTTGATTTTATTGACTAAACATTGAAAAGGATTAGTAAAACGTGCAAAACTTTAAGCCAGATCTTTATCTCTCGTTCATCTCATTTTAGACGGATCATGAAATGGTATGCAAGATAATGTGTTCAAATTTAGCCATGAATGGTTTTAGTAAATTAGCAACTACATACCGCTTTTAACGCTTGATAATAAATCTCCCAATGATAAAGTACCTTCAGATACTCGATAATTCGTTTCTTCATTGCACAACGAAAACTCCTTATCGCGAGTAAAAAAGGAAAGTATTAGGTAAAGAAACGCATGGACTTGAAGGTAGAATCCATCAACTTACGATGTAGCATAATAACTGTTTCAGCTGCAAAAGGAATCGTTCACATTGTGTTTTTCGAATGGAAACATATATTTTGTTCGCCATGTTTTTTCATCATTTTAACTTTCGACTATTAACTTCTTTAAAAGCGAATTCCACACTTCATAAATCTTCGTATAACTATAACTGTGGCGGCCATTAAACATATCACGCGACCAAGTTGTTTATTGATTGAACAGAGTAGTAATTCTTTTTTCGGCGTTAGCTGTCTAAGCTCATTTTTTGACCTAGTTTTTCGACCAATTAAATGTTGTAAATAATACTCGTATTCTCTTATTATGCAGAGGGAAAATGAAATAAACTATTTCGATTGGTAGCTATTTACACCAGAGAGGCATCTAGCAGGGTGAAGAGGTATCTAGTGGGATTATTATTATTATGCAGCGGAAAAATCAAATAGATTAATTCGATTGGCTGTCAGTGGGTGTTGTATTTGAGGAAAAACATATTTACGATTTAAGTAACCAGTTAAGTCAATATTGATGGCTTAAATACAATATTATATGGAAAATTCTTGGGTGTCAGGTAAACACTTGCATACAATACACAGTGTAAAACGAAAGAGAAGTGTAGATAATTCTAGTTCTTACTGGTTCCTTTCTAGTTCCTTTGATACTGATTGTTAATTTCAAGTACGAAATACAAGTTTATTGTAGTGTAGTGGCTAACACTCTCGCCTCTCAAGCGGAGGCCCCGGGTTCAATACTCAGGACGGACACTTTTTTAAAGTTAATATACGTAAAAGTTGGTAGATTTCGCTCTTGTAACAGGCTGTTATTACTATATTTATTAAATTTCAAGGACATTTATTCATCTTGAATTCTCACTCTACACGAGGTATTTTATTAAAACTGAATATTTTGCTTCAGTATCTTTAATCGACTTGTTATCACTGTATGAAATTGTTGCAACAGCTTCAACATTTTTTTTGAAAGACACTTTCAATAAATTTATGAGTTGTCATGATTCGGTCGCTTAATCTCTAAGTCATACTAAGAAGGCAGGGAGGGTTCGTCGACAGCTATAACAAATAAAATAAAATAACTAAACTATGTCTGCTTTGCCTCTCTGTATTTCTTTCTTTCTTATATACATGTATATATAAATCTTTTCCATCAACGCCGTTTATCTTTTTTAAAGATATTTCTTGTTCGATAATGTGGAACTATTCATTAGCAAGTATGACAGCGAACCATTAAACTCACTTATAAATGTTTTTACATTTACATTATTAAGGTTTGATAAATATGTATGTGGCACACCAGTCATTTGACAGTTGTGTGACGTTAGAAATCCAGTTAGTTTAACCTTTATGCAACCATAAACAGGCATGTGTAGCTTTGCACTCTGACCCCCATATAATAATGATCCTCGATCATTATTTTATATACAATAGTGACTCCACGGTTACAATATAACGACAGGGGTGGGGTCATAATAGTTTGTCTCTTCCACACTTAGAATAATTACCCACACATAGATTAGTGACCCCTATAAAATAACGATTACATAAGACAAACCCTAATACTTGCCCATCTAAGGTACACTTACAGCATACATGCATCGGAGGAGAATGTGATAATGGCACCCGTTCGTGCATGCGTATATGCAATATTGTTGTGCCTACAACTCTATTAATTTTTTGACGGATTTAATTGATTTAGGGTTAGAGATGTTATTTACTTGAAAAGCTTGAACTCTGTAAAATGTATCGTGTTATGTTGTGTGTTAAGTGTTTTAATATATAGCGTTGTTTTTCAACATCCTGGAAGGGATATGTTGTTTGCCACTTAGTGATAATCCAGAACTGTTGTTTTGTGTTATGAACTATATTATTTTGGCAAATGAATAATTCTTTGTATGCAGTGTATTGGATTCACTGTTTACATACTACAACCTGAACTTTTCTAACATTCTTTTATTTAGCAAAACGTTTTTTCTAGTCCATTGATATACCTATGAGTTCTAACATAATCAGAAATTTTGCGATAAAATAAGTAATAATAATTTATGTTTTTTTATCTCTCTCCAACTATTTCAATGAAACTAAATAACTTGTACAATTGTAAGGAAAACAAACACACTTGACACAATATACCATAGAATTTCCATTATACTGTATGAAGTTGTATCGCATTCAAAGAATACACACAATTTAAAGTATTATTTCTTTTAACAATCTATAAATCTAAGAAAAGTTGTCATAATGATGAAAATACAGCATTACTGAAGACTATTCGGCTATGTATAATTCTTTGGCATCAACGATATAATAAAAATCTACTATGCGCACGATATGAACGCGAAGGTTATTTATAAAATAATTGACAAACGTGCACATTTTGATATATTAAAAAAGCAGTAATTTTTATAACCTGTGATACGTTAGTATGCTTTTATATTTAAACACTACCCATTGATGGCAAAGTGCCAAAATGTTATGCAAACCACGCGATCTGAAGATGATGATAACATTCCGGTGAACAAGAGGCCGCGACGCAGGTGTATGATGTAATGCTATGATAAGTTTCAATCTGTTTAAATGCATTTAGATAAGTTGACAACTTCGAGCAGGCCGAGGTTGTCATGTACTCGATAACCTACATAAACCATTCTGCAGAGTTTAAATAATAAAAATTACAAGGATATAATAAGCAAACCTAAACGAGCCTCTGTGATGTTTTTTATGATTTTCTGAGAAGCCTTAAAGTTTATAATGTCTCCGAAGTCTTGATATAAATATCGCGCAACCGTAAATTCAACGCTTTGCTTCGTGTTCTCGCGAACTCTCAAAATTGTTATTTCAGTAAAGCAGATTTTAACAGAATTGTGGAAGTTTTATAAGGTATCAGTTGGTAGGAGGAGACAGATATTTCTGGCTGGAACAGAGTCCAGATGCAGTCTGGCCAACTTAAAAGTGACAAATGTCTCAAAAGTCGGGAAATCATTAAAAGCGATGGCAGATACACGAATCGTGATATTGTCAAAGCTGTATCGCTTTCGCGGTGCATTTTATTTTAAAGTTGTTTTTTTTCGAAAGTACTAAATATGTATGCCATATATTGACGATGACCAAAACGCAATTGCTCAAAATGTTTCCAAATCGTTGGTAGGATTTGGAAGTGAAATAAAAAATTAACAGATTTTGACAAAATCAATGTTTTTAATACAGTATATTTTACCGAAGAGAGTAAGATTTTGTCTTGGCCGTGTGTTTACTTATTCTTCTCATTTTCTGATTATTTCTGGACAACCTAGTTGCCAAATATCTGAAATCTTTGCTTAAGAGCTAGCGCCTAAAAGTTCAAGCGGATATTGATTCCAATGTAATGCATATTCCGAACATAACTTCTGTTGAAAATTTCTGTTTGAACCGATCCAATAAGCTTTTGTTTTTCTGATGTTTTTAGCCAAGACATGTCATTCCCATCTAAAATAAAAAAAAAAGATTTATCCATTTTGTAAAAGATGGTCCTAAACTGGATCAATCGCTCGCTGAAAATCAATCGATAACTAATGTCATGCTATATGTTGGGTGAAACACCAATCTCATTGTTTCCCGTATAAATCTCCCTCCTAAAAAGTTCTTATCTGGTCGTCAATACAATTCCCGACAAACCGTTTATTTAGTCATTAGTCAAGGCCTCAGACATCTTTCTAAATCAGCGTACCTTGACGCATTTCAGAAATGGATTCAGATATCGGAACAATGTATTTCAAACCGCTCAGAATATGTTGAAGGGATGTAATGTTCATTTAACTATTTGAGTCGCATGCTTTCGAGATATCGTACAATACACATTACACATCGAACAACCCTCCTATATTAATTGTACATGAATAATTTGTTAATAATAAAATCCGAAGTTTATTTTTGGTTCATAATATAAGCGCAAAATATCGGATGCTACTCATAAAATGTTACTGGTTACATTTGTATTTTTCACAGTGATCAAATATATCTAGACTTTTCTAAATATTGATGAGAAAAAATATTTTTACATAAATGTCTCAAACAGACATTTTGACAGACAAATTTTAAAGTTTATTTCATGTAAAGAAGGAAAACCCCACAAAAGTTAAAGTCTACTGATGCAAAGAAATAAACAGGTACACTTTCTTTAATATCCGCTTTTGTAAATTAACCCCTTCGAATAAAAGAGAGAAGAAAAAACGACTCTTTGCCATTACCCAATGTCGTTTTTATTTTTCTTAAATACTGAACCGACAACTTCTAATATTAACATATGAGTGACAATATTTCTCCAAATATTTGAATTGACTTTTAAATAATAGGAGTTTTCCATGGTGTTTTGTCTAAGTTGGCATTTTGACTTATTATATGTATTCCGATTTGAGTTAAAGTATGCATATTTTGTTAAACTTTGACAGTTTAATAGAAGAACTCGTTGTGTCTGCAAGTACGAATAAAATGGCTCAATTGAACAATGAAACACTCCTCTTTATGCATAACGATAATTGCAATGGGTAAAGAACAATGGTATAGCCTCAACCGGCGAGCGAGCATGAACCGTCACGGTGACAGCGCCTAGCCATGCAATTCCGACAATGCTATCGACTGAGCTAGCGGGCACAACCCCAATTCATGTTGCTCGGATAACTCTGATAAACGTTATCACTACCGCATAACAATAGTAACGGATTATATTACTGTAAATAGTACTGACTGTATGTACGGGAAAAGTTTTTTATTACAAGGAACATAAATTTAAACCTTTACTACAATCAAAAGTAAAACCCATATAAAAATAAGGCAAATGTGGTTTGACTCTTATACTAGTTTCGAAACACAAAAAGAACAACATTTTTTTATTATTTCATAATAATGATTGATGGTGATGACGACGACAGAAATGATGATGATGATGATGATGATGATGATGATGATGATGATGATGATGAATGATGATTATCATGATCATAATGAAAAGAAAAAGATTATGAGAATCAGAATAATAGGCATGGAGAGATTGGAATGATGGTGATGATAAAATTACTAAAAATATTAATAATAATTAAAGAAATTTTACAAAATCATTACTGTTTTAGATGTGGATATAACAATGCGATTACGAAAGAGAAACTAGTTCTTAAATAACTTTACAAAGAAGTATATTTCTTTAGATTTGTGTAATGTCTATAATGGGATTCCAATTTTATTAACTTCTTTCATAATGGTACATACCTTGTTCAGTGTTTTCCTACAGAAAAATCCGCAATTAACTGATCGATTTAATTTATGCGTGATAACGTAGCGTCTAGACCTTGACATCGTTCTATCAATCTTACCACTCATACCACGATAAAACTAAACTTGCATACTTTCGTTTAGGATGGATCAAAACTGTGCTGTTTGTTGGTGTAAATATTGAGCTGCGCTCAACCCGGGGCTCAATGTGTTATAATAAGTATATTTTAATTGTCCAATATTTGTTCAAATAAGATGCAAACTGAAAACTAAATCTATTAAAGGTAACGGGTCACGCACGATTTTTCAAACCAAGGGAGGAAAATCATTGTTATAATGGTTACGCAAATAAATCTAGTTGTCTCGTTTTTACATGCTTAACGAACTGTATGACAAGGAGCAAATGTAAAGAGCTGTATCAGCTGTTAGACTGAACAATAAAATTACGATTAGCTGCTCAGTAATTTAAAGTACTTAGTCTGACAAATTAATGTTGAGAAACCCCGACCAAGGACGATGCGGACAGAATAGGAGGAGAAAACACTTGTAAATTTTCTTCTCTTAATATTCGAAGATTTCTTCCAATGATTTATGACCATATGTTTTATAATTGGCATCATTAAACAATTAACCATCGGCCAAAATTCAAATCGCCTCTTCATGATAAAAATTGGTCATCCAGTAATAAAAGTTCTCTAGTTTAATTAACATAGAATATCCTACAGTACACAACTAAAACTTTTACATGTTTCTTCAGATAGTAGGTGTTAGATACGGCATGGATAATTTTACGATGCATAAATAGGTATACACTCACCCAAAGTTTTGATTGGTCATCAATTGTAAATGTTCACGATGTATTCTAGTTTCGTTTCTTCCCTATCTCAAGAGAGGTTGCGGAAAGAAATATAATGTATTAGAAAAAATTATTCAATGTCGTTTTAATCTTTATTGATTGTGTTCCTAAAATAATACAATACCATTTACTTACACCGCATGGTCGAAATAAGAACAGTCTTAATAAAAAAAGGATTTAGTAAACTTACGTTGTGGGAAACTTCTTTGAATTTCTTGCCGAACTTATGTAGAAATATGGCACAAATATCAAGCCCAGCCAGATTCTGGTGTACATTAATTTTAAACTGAATGTCGTAAATATAAACTAAAATGTTAAAATACACTCTAGCCTTACAACTTACCAGAAAATCAACAATCAACACATGAGATCCCGAGGACTAAAGTTAAGTAATCGGTGCGAAGGGAAAACATTACTTGATAATATACTACACCGCACAATTGTGTGTTGTGCAGATGGGAGAGCTATTCATTCCATGATAAAGTTTCAGGTAAAATATAAAGTAACTTAAAAGCATATAAAGACCATTTAAATTTTCAAAACATATTTTAACAAACTTTTTACGATAACTTCATAAATATGGTCATGTTGTCATGTTATCCTAATTTCTTTAGATTGTTAGATTCCCATAGGAATTATTTACTTACAAAAACTACAGTGATTTCTTTTCATCCATATTGGATCGTACTCTGGATGTCAACTCTGGTCGTAGTTAATTTCACTGTGTACACATGGATACTACACTGTTTCTTCTTTTTATAAAAAATATCCGTTTAGATACCACCCGCAATTAATAAAGTTGGGGTAAAAACAAAAGTCACAAATTTTCAGTAGAAGGTTTAGTCTCTGTTAACGAAAATTCATGTCCTTTTATTTAATTACGGAATCTCACGTAATTTGGTTAAAAAAATGCAATTTTGCAATACTGAAGTTGCTTAACTGTTACAAAGAGGATGTTGTAGCAGTTTAATTTGGTTTCATTAATTCTAACAAAATCTATCAGATCGGACAATTATAGGCAAAATGTGCGAAAGTGGCTTTTAGCTTGTGTCAAACTAGTTAATTTGTGGTAATTGAAAATGAAAGGTGTGTTAAGTTCATAATCCAAGTATTTCTAGTTTGTTTATTAAATGATAGATTTTCAAGACACTATAGAGGCCAATGTTATAATTTTTACGTAAATAAGGGCTATACTGTCAACCTTTTTTAGGGTTGTCCCGGTTAGCTCAATTGGTTGCGTCGTCGGAATTGCAGGGCTAGCTTGTCTCCGTGACGGTTCGGGTTCGCTCCCAGGTAGAGGTTATATTATTTCAAATTCAAGCATAAACTTGAATGCCACATACGCAAAGACTGAACAAGTACAAGACATATATATCGAATATTATATTTTATTTCAGCATGCTTTAGACAATGAAACACCTGTTTGATTTCATGTGCATTTGCAGTGACCCTTCAATCCTGACGTTGTTGACAAGTCTCAGTTGGTTGTGACAGCATTTCATAACGGATTGTGTATATGGAAAAATTTAACAGAAATGTCTGTCATTTCTCGCATGCTGTGTGTACGCTGAATCTAGACAATAAATTACTGATTTAAAAGTAATCAGGCATATTCACCTTTCATAATAAACTTTATAATGTATTTTTGCCATCTCGAAGATGAGACAAGACGCATGGTACGTACAGAAGGAAGACTAGAAAGTTTTTAAGTAAGTGGATGCAAAGAAATGAGATATAGTCTTTTATAAGAACGAAGTCCAACTCATTATTCGCAAATCAAATCAATGGTTTGTATAAAAAAAATTGTTTTCTGAAAAGAAAAGTACTGATTCAGAAAGACCAACTTCCAGAATAAGCATACAAGTGATAAGATTATTCTACAAGTTAACTGGTGTCAGTAATGTTTTTTACCATGGTATTTTGCAGAAGTTACTTCTTTTTGTTCAGTATACTTGTTAGGTGTGACCTGATGTTGTTTAGTATTTCATGGAAACCTTGAAATTCAAGAAATTATTAAATGTTAAAATGATAAACATTTTCTCGATGATATTTCACAATTGGTGTAGGTTGATGTAAACAACTGCTTACATGCGCATCTGACATTGAAAACATGTTCAAGACTAAATTACATCTTATCAGTTAAATTACTTTATTCTTAACGCACGTGCTTGATAATTAGGTTGCCAACATTAGTAAATCCTTAGATAAATACATTTCTTCACTAAAATCTAAATTGGTAATGATTATTTTCCCCAAAATTCATTTTTTGAAATTTTTGCCTGTTTTCGCTATTAGCCATGTAAGTGCCCCCTTGCCGAGATATATTTTTTAACTGATCTGGTGAATATTAATTTACAAAACATCGAACTACATATCGTTTGTGTTGTGTCATTATTAGGTAAATATCATTTTTAAGTTTAAGATCGCGTCAAAAGACACTGTTTAAATAACGTCCATTTACTGGTTATCTCATTCGCTATTTGAACAGTTTATTAAGCAAACTATGTGTAAAGACGCATTTGTTTATTGAACAGGCTGAACAATAGTACACAGGAGGTGCACAGGTGCACACCGTTATAATGTAGTTCATTATTTGTTTAAGCTTTCTCATTGTATTGATTTGTTATAATTTAATGTTATTTATCAAGTGAATTTGTATTGGCCTTGTTATTGGGCCAAGGGTATTCATATTAGCCGGTGGCCGATAACATGACCAATGTGCATTCACTTGATTAATGACAATTTTATTAATTAACAGACTAAACATCATATTCATATGAAGTCTGAACTGGTCAATACGAGAATTGCTGGGCCAATATGAGATAGTTAATTAATCATATAATGCTATGAATAAAGGCATTCATATTGGCCTTTTTATTGGACCGAGGGTGGTCATTTAGGCCGAGGCCGAAGGCTGGGGGTAAATTTGACTGTCCGAAGGCCACTAACATAGCCTGTGTGAAATTAATGACATTTTGTTTTAAATTAACAGAATAAAATCATCAAATTCATATGAAGACTAAACTGGGCAAATACTGGAATTAATGGGCCAATATGAGCTAATTAATAAGTAGAATTATCATTGCTTTTCAAGCGTGATTGTGAAAGTAATGACGATGAAGATAATGAAAACGATATTTATGACAGAATCGAAATAAGAGTCTATATGAATAGCCTTGTGTTAAATTGAAGTTACATACGACGTTAAAATCCTTAAAGTTAATTCTATTTCGATTGCAACCTGGACAGGTATTTCCTTTTATTGCAATACTGTTATCTTCGACCCTAAAACTTTGAAAGGGATTGACGGAGGTGCAGCTGCAGTATGAGATCACTGCAGCGTCAGGGTGTTCGCGGCAGGTGTTTGCGGGGGTTTGATTTGTGGGATGAGGAGGATGTACGGCGGTGTTGATTCTTCTGCGTGTTCATGTGGACTATCTTTAGATTCACGGGGAGGTGCTGCCAGCAAGATGTTCTGCGCACTTGCTGGTTGACCCGTTTACTGTGCGTCGCTTTACCTATCTCTTGTGC